>CM029597.1:94328076-94550820 GCA_017311375.1 Mytilus coruscus | reverse complement strand
GTATAGTAGATGGTAACAGAAAGGAATTTATTTTTGATTTTTTTTTCATTACAGGCAGATTTTTCATCTATCAAATGAATGTTTCAAAAGAAAAATGACATTGTTGGCTGTTATCTTCCAATTGTGACCAATTTGTAATGATTTGTTTTTCTTAAGCTATGAAAACAAAGGAATTGTTTTTAAATGAAGTTCCTTCCTGTTACCAACTCTGTCCTGTTACTCAAGATTCTTTCGTGTTACCGACAAATCGGACTTTATTTTAGTATATTTCTTAACCTTATGTATTGTAAATGCTAAAATAAATAATTGACATTTGCTAAAATATTGCAGGATGAACTAGTAAACCAGAAATAGTATCTTTAATTTATTCCTTATTCCCATGAGGAACTTTTTAAAATTGATTCACTTTCGCAACAGGAAAGAACTGGAATTTTTGGTACCATTTTTAAATTGCCATAGTTACCACATTTAACTTTTTTTTTTGAATTACAGACCACCCTGAATCCTCTATGTTTGTTCTTCGTTTTGTGCTATTAAATTACAGATTCCAAAGACATTTTTTGTTTGTTTTTTTCTCATTGCCATAATTAGACTTTTTTAGATATTGTCTCGTATATATCTCTGAGAACATCAACCGATTGAATAAAAGTGATTTTTAAATTTTGCCGCGTTAAAACTAGCTTAACCCAATCAAAAAAGTTCCTGATTCACCGGAAGTTAAAAATAGAGGAAGTCAATAAACAAGCACCTGTAAAGAGAAATGTTTACATTCCTTTAATAGAAAAATTCCAATACACATTCATACTGATCAGATGGTAAGACACCTGTTCATATAAAGCATTGTCAATTAAAACAAACTAATATTCATGTTGCCATTGTTGGATTTCATACAAATGAAAACAACAATGGCACTTTGTCAAAAACTGTCAATGATGCATGTCAATTTGTCACTGTGACTTAACAGTTGAACTTCTGAAAATGAATCACTTCATAATTTCATATGTCGATTTCCCGTCAAACTAAGAGCTCATGTCTTCCTCTTTTTAGTTAGCAACGATTTCAAAATGAAAACTTTTTTGACAGGTACTTGTCATGCTTGTTGACTTCCCTTCCCTTTTGGTTTTTACAAGGATTTGTATAGTAAGATACTATACAAGTCATTGGTTTTACAAACATCTCTAACCCTCTGAGCTAAGAAATGGTGGACAGGAGTATGGGCACATGGGAATGAAGGGTAGGCAAGGGGAGTCAGGGGGGATGGAAGTGGGAGGAGGGGAGGAAAGTGGAAATTAGGGGGTAGGGAAGTGGGAATCAGTGACCGCCTGTCAACGCTAAAGGGAATTCTAGACAGTTCGGTACCCAGACAAATCGGCACCTGCGAAAGACACTTCGGCACCCAGACAAATCGGCACCTAACATAGACAAATCGGCACCTTATAAATTATTTTATCTTTGATCTAAATATAGTGAACCAAAAATTAAAATTTCCTGGCACTGATATTTGTATGAGGGCCTGAACTCAATTTGCAAGTTTAGTGTTAATATATAGCAATTATGTTTGACTGTTTTTACAAATTACTAATTTGTTTCCAGCACTATTTTATTTTGCGGAAAATGATGACAAAAGTCGGCACTTAATTTTAAAGATTAGAATTAAGTATTCAAATATATGCAAATGCATTCAAAATTTTAAGCAGACCATGTTCAAGTTTTAAATTTTAAGTTCTAATATCGATTTTTGAATTTTTGGGTAAAAAATACGATTTTTGAAATAACAAAAATTAAAAAAAATTTCGCGTTTTTGCCTCAAATCAATGGTTTTGATAAGAAAATAAGAAAATAAGACTCTGTAAAAATTAGACCAATTGGGCAATTATTTACCTTGCATTTATAAGGGGATTTCTAATATTACTGTTTATTTGGCAATAATGAAAAATTTCCCTTTACTCCCTTATGTACAAATGCTATTAGCTCTATCGGATTAATGCATAACTACAATTAATTATGATTTAATTAAATAATGACCAATAATGTTTATTCAAACAACAACATATCTAACAATCAATTATGATTTAATTAAATGATGTTTATTCATACATACATAATCAATTAGGGTTAAATTAAATAATGATTATTTTTTTGTTATGAATATATTATCTACAAATAATAATATTACTGCAACAATTCTTTAAATTTTCCGAATAAATATATTTTTAAAAGATAAGGTGCGAATTGTCTTGGTCCCGAAATGTCCGGATCCCGAAATGTGCCGATCCGAAATGTCCAAAATGGATGCGAAATGTCTTCGGACTTGAGTGCCGATTTGTCTGGGTGCCGAAATGTCTTGTTACCCGCTAAAGGAGTACTTCCTTACAGGGAATAAGCTTCACAGGGGCCCAGTATCCAATGTTACTGAAAATTTGGCTGAAGCATAACTTTTACAGAATATTCCCATAAATCATGTAAATATATATGGCAAATACAAAAATTTTCACATTTTGTCACATGTATTTGGGCCTACCATTTGGCCCCATGAGTAAAATTTTAAAGCTTATTCCCTGCCTTAGCTAAACAGCTTACAGCTGGCTAAGTATCTATAACACAAGGGAAGCAATCCCGTCACACACATTCAATTCATGAAACATTCCACCCAATATTTATATAACAAGCTTGTTGATCAACTGCAACAAATGTAAACTTACATGTACCACACGTCTCAGCTAACAATGTGTATACAGTGTGTCTTTCTAAAGACTTCTTTCTCTCTCTGTCATGCTTGAACATTTTTTAATATATATTTTCTAATATGAATAGAATAAAATAAAGATGTTGGGTTTATATATACATGTATGTCAATGAGAAAACCATTTAACAATAAAATACCCAAATGTATGTATTTTGAAAAAATCCCTTTTCCTTCTGGCTTCAAATTTTTTTTGAAAGATGTTGTCCAAAGAACATGAAGAATCACAGAAATGCCTATGTACATAGGATGACTCTTATATACAGTCAAACCTTAATTACACTTCCTTCCCATGTTTAGTGAGCGTTTGAAAAAATATGATGCTATATCATGTATATTGCACAAAATAAATTCTTATAATGCTGTCAGTAAGGAATTGTGATTAAGTACCTATGGAACAAATATTATTTCTAGTTTATCCTGCATAATGATGATCACGAAGACGTTTGATGAACTTTAATAGTACAGGGATACAGGCGACCCTCTATCTGGTAAATGACTTCACAAAGGCGCACATAATTGATGAACTTATCCAGTTAAGGACATAACTCGAAAGTGGTCTTTTGAATTGATATTCTACGTGTTTATATCCTTGAATAATCATGATAATATCTAATGAAATATTTTCCTTCCTGAATTAATGAGTGATTATCATCATTATGTGCATTAATAGGTACAGATAAGATAGACAATTTGTAAAGAAAAATGGAAAAGATGAGATAATTCATCGTTAAAAAAGAAAAATTTATACTTCAAAATAGTTTTATTGCCAAATTTAAGCATCTATATAGATAAAGGAATGGTGATAAAGTTAATTCATAGAAAAATGAAATATAAGCTGATTAACATTCCCTTCCTTAACTTTTACTTAGAAATGTTTATCATTGGCCTAAATATTAGCATAGATACTGGTAAAGAAGAAAGAGTCATACACAGATGTATTTCTACTTTCCTAACTTTTACTCGGAAGTATTTATCGTTCGCCTAAATATAAGCATAGATACTGGTAAAGAAGAAAGAGTCATACACAGATGTATTTCTACTTTCCTAACTTTTACTCAGAAATATTTATCGTTGGCCTAAATACATGAAATATAAGCATAGATACTGGTAAAGAATAAAGAGTCATACACAGATGTATTTCTACTTTCCTAACTTTTACTCAGAAATGTTTATCGTTGGCCTAAATATAAGCATAGATACTGGTAAAGAAGAAAGAGTCATACACAGATGTATTTCTACTTTCCTAACTTTTACTCAGAAATGTTTGTTGTTGGCCTAAATATAAGGATAGATCTGGTAAAGAAGAAAGAGTCATATGCAGATGTATTTTCACTTTCTTAACTTTAAACTATACATGCTATAAATATTTTATCAAATAAGTATAGATGTAATATGAATATTGACACATATTAAGTGGATGTGGTAACCAAAACATAACAACATCTCTTAAGTGTTCTTATAATATATAAAGGAAGTTTGATGGTTGGCAATCCATTCAGAAAATCACAGAAGTTTTAATCATTTATTCAAGTGCATTTTGAAAGACAATTAGTCATTGTTATTATAGTATAGTACATGTTTTGTTACAATTGAAGCCAAAAAAAAAGAATTTGAGTAGAACATAGAGAAACCTTATTTGAATAGGAAATGTTGCCATTTTACAAAGAATTGAAATGGTGGATGACTTAAAATTTGTGAATTGTTGGAATGGATTTTTTTATGGACAGTTGATATTGGACTTATTAAAAGTACATGTAGTGGTCAGGTGAGTGAATATAAGGTCAATTGTCAATGATTGATAAGATTTGGATGTATGATTCTTAAATGGACTGAAGGGCCTCAGTCGCCTAGTGGTCTACTGTCTAAGTAGTTCATCTACTTTATTACTAGTATGTCAACACTGCTAAGGCATTGAGTTCGAACCCTGCAAGTGGCGTGTGCTTTCTCCAATCTAATTGACTAGTCTGTCAACACTGATAAGGTAGTGAGTTCTAACCCTGCAAGTGGTGTGTGCTTTCTCCAATCTAATTGACTAGGAATGTCAGTTTTCCTGCTGTTAGTTCTCTCTGAATACTATGGCTTCCTCCAGCAATACACACACCACCTCCATATACATGGACAACTGTAGCCAAGAGTGCTGAAAGCGGTGTTAAACACCAAAAATCAAACTTGAATGAACTGATTTTTAAAATGATCCTTTTATAACCAAAAAATAAGAAAATTTATCTGTGTTGATCCCTGAAAGATACCAGGAACTTTTTGCATACATGTACGTAAGATCTTACATACACTGGATCATGTAGATGTTGTGCTCATGTTTTATGTAACCTTGGAATTATATTGTATCCAGAATGGCAATATTTTCAAGAAAAACTGCATTGTTTATGAGGCTCCTGCACTTTTTAAGGCATTTAATGATTATAATTTTCTAGTAGGCACTGCTTAAATTTTTTTGGATGGTTCAGTGCCTATCTCATTGATATATGTATATATCTAGTATTCTCTACTATTTACATACATGTATGAATATCGTATTTTATCATGTTTATTCACGCAAAATTCAATTACTTATATATACATATTATACATGTATTTTATTTTATTTAATATGTGTGTGTACAAATAAATATATTTATTGAAAATAATGCAATATTATCATGATTATACCCCAATGAGGTTGATGGCATACATGAGAACATAAATGAATGAAGAGCACACATAATTGCTGTGTTTTATTTCCTGAAGTGGTATATTATGTGTATAGTTGATTTTAATGATAACATTGATATAGACAACCACTCTTCCTATGTGGTATTGAGAGAAGGAAGTACATATTTTCCTTGTATATTTCTTTTTAAACACTTAAATTCCCCTCATTTGAGCTTGAAATAGATGTCTTATTGTTCGTTTATTTGAAAGTTAAGTAGGTTCTTGTTTTTGTTGGTCTACTTTTCTACAGCTATTAATACATGTACATTTGTATACATGTAAAATGATTATAAATATTTTAAAAAGATGATGTTTTGAACTGTATGACAAATGTATGAGTAGTCTGACCTACTGAAATGTTGAATTTTCAAACTGTCCTTGAAAATGGTGGGTCAAATTCAAGACGGAAACTTTCGATTGAAGTAAAATTGCTGAAAATAGGACATGTGGGGTCAGACAGCAATTTATTAGTCCCCTACCGACGAATTCGAAGGGGACTTTAGGTTTGCACTCAGTCCGTCTGTCCGTCCGTCCATCCGTCTGTCCATCCGTCAGTCCTTCAAGTCAGTTTTCCAGACCTTTTTTCTTCATGCTTGAAGATAATGATTTGATATTTGGTGTATTGTTTTATCATGACAAGTTACAGGTCAAGTTCGATTTTCATGATTTTATCTTTTCTCCTTGTTCAGTTAAAGCCCTTTCCCTAGAATTAAATTTTTGATGAAATACTTATTAATTACTAGATTTCTGTTCAAAGGGAAATAACTCATTTTTTTTAAAGATTTGTAAAAGACATTGTATTAAGATAAATGACATTTTGGATTTTTTTCCTTTTCTTTAGTAAATTGTTTGAAGAATTTAGAGGTAGGTTTGCTCCATTACAATGAATTTTTAACCGGTAGGGGACTATGTATTGCCATGCAATACTCACAGAATGCTTGTTTTGTATATATTTTGAAAACAATGTACATGTAGCAATTAGGGGAAAGCTAGCAGATTGAAAATGGTCGGCAGGACAAGCCTGACCCTATAAATTTAAGAAAATATGTCAACCCTTACTGGAAGGTATACACCTTATCGCTATTTGTCCGCCATAGCCAGGCATCACAAAGGTTCCGTAAAATTTTAACGTCACAATAGAAAAGTAATTGTTGTATGACGTCAACAGTTCAAGAGGCGCAGATTCTCGGATCAAGCGGCGCAGATTTCCAAATAGCGATAATTCTATTGCCCCTAAATTGTTGATTTTTAATTTTTTTCTTAAACCTTGGCTATTGTTTAGAAAACTTTAGGAGCTATGTTAAAAGCATAATTTGCGAAAGGATCAACATGGCAAGTGCTTTTTACCCATTTGTTTTTTTATAGAAAAATCTGACAACACTCAAATAGGGAGTAATTGCCCTGAAAGCTAAATTTTTTTCAATTTTCACACTTTTAGACTGTTATATTGAAATGATATCTACAGGATCTAGGTTAAAAATATGAATTGCAAAAAATGATATTTAAACTTCACAAATTTTTTATGTTAAACCTTATTTGTCAAGAAAAACCTTAAAAAAAACAATTTGTCTTCTTGCAATTTGTGTCTTCTCCCTTGTTGTACAAATTTTAGCATGTTTAGTGATTTAAATGATAAAAATTTACACCCTTCATTTAAAGTATAGGAAGAAATAGTACATTTTTACTCCCTGGATATTAAATGATGGGATATATTAGCCAAAATAGGTGGGGGAGGAGAGTTAAAGTGTGATTGCACTCAAATACTTATCTTGACCATGTTGACCACTAAGTTCTTTTGATAAAGACATTAACATATTATTCACACTAAACCTACATCTTTTCAATACTTTATTAAATGTTTCAGGTGAGTCAGTATCTACCTTGAAGGGGTTTTCCACACACGCCCACACACAATAACAATGGATCTAAATACACTGATACACACGTAAAGGGGTAAGTATATACTTTGATCAATATAAAGTTACGTAGTGATACAATTATGATATTGTTCAATTTTATGAGATATTTAATTTTAAGGACTCCATGTCAATCGGAATGTTATTTTTAGAATCTAAATGAAATAGTACTTGTCATATATATTACTATATCACACAGTTACACATTCATGACATAATAGTGATTAAATTTAAATTTTGTTAGTAACACATTGAATGCATATGTATACAAATGTATTGCTAAGTTTCGTTTCAATTTTGGAATTTGGCACAGGGAAATTTTCTCAAAAGGTATGAGTTTACAAAGTTTATTTTTATATCACATATATGGTAATTAGATATTTTTAGAGAAAAAATATTAAGAAATGTGTTATATATTTGATTAAATTTCAAATGTTTTGTACATGTATGTTTTAACTGTTTTAAAATAACTTTTCGATCATACTTAAAGATAAATTGTTTCAGTCCCTGACTTACAGCCCAGTAGTCAGCACTTTTGTGTTGACATGAATTATCATTGATATGGTCATATCATAATACCAGCTGCATTTTTATGCACCTGTCCTAAGTCAGGAGTCTGTTGTTCAGTGGTTGTCGTTTGTTGGTGTTGTTCATAGGTGTTTCTCGGTTCTTGTTTTTTATATAGATTAGACTGTTGGTTTTCCTGTTGGAATTATTTTACACTAGTCATTTTGGGGCCTATTGTAGCTTGCTGTTCAGTGTGAGCCAAGGCTCTATGTTGAAGGCCGTACTTTGACCTATAATTATTAACTTTTTATACATTGTGACTTGGATGGAGAGTTGTCCCATTGGCACTCATATCTTCTTATTTATAATAATTATAAATTAACTGTTAACAATACTTTGAATTTTTCAAAATACACAACGTACTAAGGATTTTCTACCTCAGGAATAGATGATCTTAGCTGTATTTGGGAAAATCTTTAGGAATTTTGGGTCCTCAATGCTCTTCAACTTCATACTTTATTTGGCCTTTTAAACTTTTTTGATTCCAGCGTTACTGATGAGTATTTTGTCATGTTTGTAGGAGAAACACATATCTGGCATACAAAATTTTAACCTTGGTGTCTACTATGAGTTTATTTACATGTAGGGCCTAACATAGATGAGGAAATACTGAATCAATTAATTCCAATAATATATTTCTGTGATACTCCTCCCTACATTTACAATGTAGCTTTTTGTCAAGGGTTTTTACAAGCAGAGCTATGAGTACTTCACTTTGAAGACTAATTATCAAGTTTTTTTATTTCCTGAGTTTTTTTTATCACTTTGATAACTCCCACAGAGAAATAAAGATTCATTTTATTTGTACATATATGTGAAATTATTAAGTGAACATTAACTTATTTGTAAACTAACAAAAATGTGTTCTAATTGATGGACTGTTAAACTTCATACCTTGTGCAAAATGATGAAAATTGTGGTAGAAAAATATATACATGAGAGATATACAAATTATGTATTATTTTCAAGGCAGCTAAATTCAAGTGCAACATATACATTGAGCTGCAAAAGTTTCTTATCATCTACATCCGATTTCACCTGGATAGATGCACGCTTGATAAAGCTAGTTAGTCTAGCGAAATATTGCGTTTATTTTCATCATTTTGTAAATATTTTAAACATTCTTATATTTACATACTAAATAGTGTGTTAAAATTACATTGTTAGGCAATCCATGAGAGATATACATATATATATTCTTTGTGCAAACACATATTGTACAATAACATTAATGGTACCAATTTGTCTGCACCAGATGTTGCAAGTTTATCCATGATTAAAATAATGTTAGATTTGGATATACTATGCTCTTTAAAATGTGTAAAGTATTTTTGTATCATTTCAAACCCAAGGGTAACTGGGAATAGAAATATGGACACTTTTGGTTTTCTTCAAACCAATAGTTAAACCCTTTCAAAGTGGGGGTCCACTTGATTGTGCAGGATGTATAAATGTCTGGTCAGAATGGGAACATTAAATCTGATGACTGGAGTAGAGAGGGTGTAACACTCTCTGCAGGTGAAAACCCTTGCAACAACTCTTTAAGGGGTCGGTAGGAGGCCTGTTACAAGGCTTAATTTCTGTCCCTATTATCCTCACTATGCATGAAATATTTGCCACTGGATGAAAAGCAAACAACAATCAATAAAACAATTGTATTATTCCTTTGAAATATCCACAAAAATGTACATTGTCGATTAATATAAGACTTCTTACTATGTACTCATTTTTCTCAGTGTTCTCAATAAGCAAAATTGAGTGCATGAGTCCTGGACTCATGAAAATTTGTGGACTCATCATTTTCAAAACTGATGAGCCCGAAAATGTATCAAGTTGTAATAAAATGATGTATCAAATGAGCCTTTTAGCAAAAGTTTATTTATTGGGAATTTTATAAATTTATATATAATAAATTCATGAAATAATAGATTAATCGAAATTGATGTCATTTCCTTACTCTATATTGTAATGGAATATACAAAATATTCTCGTCTACAAACATCCTGAGTGAGAACCCTGAGTCTCTTGATCTGAGTGCATCACTATGCCTGAGATGAAAAACAGATCACTCAGGGTTGGGTAAATAGGTAGGGATTTTATTTTCTTTGCCAACAACCAAAGTTTCATGTTTAAGACAAGAAATTAAAACAATTTTATAGAGCAGGAAAAAATCTTTAAAAAATAATTTAAACTGATTTGTGTCAGAAAATTTTTCAGGTAAGCTGCTTTTTAGGTGGGAAGGTAGCTAGCCAACATCAAACAATATAAGTTTTACTTTTGGCCCAGCTGTTTTAGAAATGGACCAAAATATAAACTAGTGATTTCTTGATTCTTAGTACATATTATTGATTCATTATTATTGTGGCTGATGGTGAACCAGGAATTTATATGTTTAACTAAGCAAACAGAAAAATTTCTATCCGCTTTAATGGTGAATTGGCAAAAGCATGAAATGAAATATTCACAAAAAAAAAAATTCCTCCATCATTTCCATCCACGAAAGTTAGTACCCATGTAAATTAATGAATCCACAGTATTATGTATATGTGTACATGTATAGGCATGTACAGTGTACATGTATAAGCATGTATAAGCATGTGCAGTGTACATTAATGTCCTGTTAACATTCATTAGTCTTTTAGATGCATAGAACGTTACAGAAAATAAAACTTGTACATGTAGAAGTACATTTTGTATATTTACAAAATATGCCCAGGTAAAGAAAATGTTTCTAAAATGATTTAGTTTTTTTGTCAATGAACTGTTGCAAAATTACTAGTGTATTATCTCCTTTGGATATAAAAAAGAAATATTGAACAATACTACTGGGTACATATATATTGAAATACGTGTCATTCTGGATTGATTTTTACAGAGATCTGAGATAACAAGTGTTTTGTTTTTCACACCTTATTCACGGTTGTCTCTCTTCATTTTAAAACATAATGTATCACGTGTGACGTAAACAGATAAGCAAATGTTAAAAAAATTGGCCTGCAATTTCTTTTGCAAAATTGACTTCCTCAAGTCCATAAGTTACCAAAATTTGCTTACTTTAAAACTCATATAGATATGATTTTAATGCATTTACTGTACTTAGCTATATATATTCATTTATTTTCTTGGATACTAATTTTGTGGATTTAGGAAAAAATGTATTTTCATTGAAATATAATTTTGTGGTTTTGCCAAAGTCTGAATACAAGCAACTAGAATTTTTTACTTCTTTTAACATTTGAATTCATGATTTACCTTCACCAATGAGATCCGCACAAGTTGGTCCTACAATAAATAATGATAGATATGAAATTGTGACATTTATTTTACCTAACCAGGCTAGGCTTTGTAATCCGAATTAAAAATTGACATGATGAAATTCAGAATGATATTTTAAAAAAGGGACAAATTTTATTCACTTTTAGGTGTGTGATTTTTACCACTTAAACTTATATCTATATCATTTAGTCTCTGGTTGATAATTGTCTCATAGGCAATTTCAGGGTATACCAAATCTTCTTAGTTTTGTATTGTTCCTGCCACTTGCCAAAAAAATAAGGTGTTAAAGAGTTTTATTTTACAAATATTATATATGGACTACATTTGGAAAAGTTCTGGACTTAAACAGTGCTAAAGAAAAATTTCCATAAAATGGGTTAGACATGAAAAGTGGGTAAATGTAGGTAGCAAAAAGTTGGTAACAAAAAAAAGGTAAAAAGAGAGACCAAAGATATAACATCAGTTTTATTTGAGTCACCAACTTCCTGTTATCTGAAAATATCTTCAAATTAAAATAAATATACAAATCAAATTTAAATTCTTCAGGCTTATCAATATGATCTAAAATTAAATACTTTGTCAATATGAGAAGACATCTATATAGTGTAAGTTTAAAGGAGGAAGTAGAGATATGTAAAATTAAGAAAAGTCTTTAAGGTAATGTGAGGACAAAGTGGGGTAATTATCCATGAGAGAGCAACTAAATAAACATAAGTAAACTGAAAATAAATTCTAAAGGTAATTAAACTAGTACACAAGCAAAATTTGCCTGCTTCTGTAATATTTCATTTGAAAATGAACATGAAAACTAAACCATGCCACATTTTCAGGCTGTGAGGTTAACATGGTTAATATCATTTGGAATGAATTTACATGTGTATAGATGAAATTGACACAAAAATTGCAAGTCAAAAGTTTAATGTGGTCCAGTAAATACCACTATGAATTATATACCAGAAATTCCCTTAAAACATTCAGTTAAAATTTTTGTATAAAATATGTTTTGGGGCAGTTTTATTTTAGTCAAGGGCATTATAGTACAGGTTTCACCGTGATTCATTTTGCATGTATTGAGAAGACTAGCCAAGTAGATATTACGTTAAAAATAATTGAAAATTAGGCGAAAAGTTTGTGCTTTCATTGACAGATTTTTTTTCAAATCAAACTTTCTTATTTTTCAGATGATACTTATGAACAATAATGGCATCAGGGAATCTTAACCTTCAGGAATGGCTGAGATTACTTGACCTTGAACTATATAATGAAAAGTTTGCCAGTCTAGGACTGACCACAGTAGAACAGCTAAAAGAATTTGGGTTGGACGACAGCTTTCTAAATGACCTTGGCATAACAAAAATTGGTCACAGACAACGAATTCTGAGCAGTATGTCAAGGTCAACAACCATGCCATCGCAAGAAAATGGTTCCGTCAGGGGACAGGAGCAGGAAGACGATATTTATGAAAATGTTGGTTGCCCTTCTCCACATATACAGAAAAAAGAAGAAAACGAAGACATTTATGTTAACTGTGCTGCTTCAAACTCAAGTGAGGATAATTTATCTCTGAAATCAGTAGAGAGTGCAGATGGAGGGGAAGTGAAAAAGAAACCAGTCCCCCGACCTCGATTATCTAAAATGAAAAAAGAACAAAAAGAAAAGTTTCTTCAGCAACAATCGCTGGATAATTTAGAATCAATTCCACAAAGTCCACCACCTGCAGCTTCTCCTAGGAAATGTAACTTGAACATCTTTCATTTGTCTGGGGCAACGCTTGATGAATCGAATGCGGATGATTTCGACCCTTTTGCTGTGAGTCGGTCTCCGAAAGAGAGTACGCAATCGACAAAAAAGTATTCTGATGAACTGATGAATGTATTTACGTCCGAATCAAACATAAACAGTAGTGCACCAGAAAGACCAAGAGGATTTTCGGACACTTTTGTACACAGTAACTCAGAAAGGTTGTCTAACAATTACGATGCTATTTGGGTATCATCAAATCCTACACAAAACAGTAGTGGATCTCTGATGCCCAGAAGGGCAAGTGATATGTCGCCCTTCACACCACCATTTTTACCCGTACCTTGTGTTAAAGATACCTTTGATTTTAAAACTGATGAAAATACAAAAAACTCGGAAAATGAGCCAAGTGCTTATGAACCAGTGAATGTTAACCAAGGGAAATTATCCAGTGCCAAATCTCCAAAACATATTTATGTAAATGAGGATTCAATGAATTCAGAATCTCCGCCCCCTCCATCATTTCCCCCCCCTGAATTACCCCTGAGAAGCTTTACCGCCAGTCCCGCCAAGAATTTCAAATTCAAGTAATTCATCTGTGACCTATTCAAGTGTAGATAAAAAAAGTGTCAAAAGAAATAATGATAATGAAAGTGATCCTTTATACTCAGACAAATATTTGGAAAAGGATATTTTACTTCAACTAAAATGAAAACGCTCACTTCAACTTCGGACCAGATCCATTCAATGGTGAAGATCCTTTCTGTGATATGGACTTTCAAAATGAATGTCAGTCGTTCAACCAACCAGGAGCTGACAATATATTTGACCCTGGTGAGCCCACAGAACCGGCTTTTGATCCATTTGGAATTTATGAAGTTCATGACCAATTGAATTCTGGTGATCCGTTAGAGCGAGTGCCACCTGCACCGATTGGCATGAGACAGGGCAGCCACCTAAAGCAGCAGTCAGCTGTAATTCAGGATACTCTCTTTATTCTCTGGCTTCTCCAATACAAATAGGTAAGACCTTTTGTGATATTGTGGATTCCCTGGGTTTTTACTCAGCGATTTTTAAGGCATGTAAGGGAGTCCATGAACTCACCATTTTATAAAATGTTATACCGTTTGCAATACAAATATATATATATATATATCATGTGAGTACAAAATGTATAAACATGAACAAGGATTTTATTTTCTTTGCCAACAACCAAAGTTTCATGTTTAAGACAAGAAATTAAAACAATTTTATAGAGCAGGAAAAATCTTTAAAAATAATTTAAACTGATTTGTGTCAGAAAATTTTTCAGGTAAGCTGCTTTTAGGTGGAAGGTAGCTAGCCAACATCAAACAATATAAGTTTTACTTTTGGCCCAGCTGTTTTAGAAATGGACCAAAATATAAACTAGTGATTTCTTAACTCTTAAGTACATACTATTGATTCATTATTATTGTGGCTGACAGTGAACCAGGAATTTATATGTTTAACTAAGCAAACAGAAAAATTTCTATGCGCTTTTATGTTGAACATGTTGAATTGGCAAAAGCATGAAATGAAATATTCACAAAAAAAAAAAATTCCTCCATCCACGACAGTTACATGAGTTAGTACCCATGTAAATTAATGAATCCACAGTATTATGTATATGTGTACATGTATAGGCATGTGCAGTGTACATGTATAAGCATGTGCAGTGTACATTAATGTCCTGTTAACATTCATTAGTCTTTTATATGCATAGAACGTTACAGGAAATAAAATTTGTACATGTAGAAGTACATTTGTATATTTACAAAATATGCCCAGGTAAAGAAAATGTTTCTAAAATGATTTAGGTTTTTTTTGTCAATGAACTATTGCAAAATTACTAGTGTATTATCTCCCTTTGGATATAAAAAAAAAAGATATTGAACAATACTACTGGGTACATATATATTGAAATACTTGTCATTCTGGATTGATTTTTTACAGAGATCTGAGATAACAAGTGTTTTGTTTTTCACACCTTATTCACGGTTGTCTCCTTTTATTTTAAAACATAATGCATCACGTGTGTGACGTAAACAGATAAGCAAATGTTAAAAAAAATTGGCCTGAAATTTCTTTTTGCAAAAATTGACTTCCTCAAGTCCATAAGTTACCAAAATTTGCTTACTTTAAAACTCATATAGATATGATTTTAATGCATTTACTGTACTTAGCTATATATATTCATTTATTTTCTTGGATACTAATTTTGTGGATTTAGGAAAAAAATGTATTTTCATTGAAATATAATTTTGTGGTTTTGCCAAAGTCTGAATACAAGCAAGTAGAATTTTTTTACTTCCTTTAACATTTGAATTCATGATTTACCTTCACCAATGAGATCCACACAAGTTGGTCCTACAATAAATAATGATAGATATGAAATTGTGACATTTATTTTACCTAACCAGGCTAGGCTTTGTAATCTGAATTAAAAAATTGACATGATGAAATTCAGAATGATATTTTTAAAAAAAGGGACAAATTTTATTCACTTTTAGGTGTGACGATTTTTTACCACTTAAACTTATATCTATATCATTTAGTCTCTGGTTGATAATTGTCTCATGGGCAATTTCAGGGTATACCAAATCTTCTTAGTTTTGTATTGTTCCTGCCACTTGCCAAAAAAAATAAGGTGTTAAAGAGTTTTTATTTTACAAATATTATATATGGACTACATTTGGAAAAGTTCTGGACTTAAACAGTGCTAAAGAAAAATTTCCATAAAATGGGTTAGACATGAAAAGTGGGTAAATGTAGGTAGCAAAAAGTTGGTAACAAAAAAAAGGTAAAAAGAGAGACCAAAGATATAACATCAGTTTTATTTGAGTCACCAACTTCCTGTTATCTGAAAATATCTTCAAATTAAAATAAATATACAAATCAAATTTAAATTCTTCAGGCTTATCAGTATGATCTAAAATTAAATACTTTGTCAATATGAGAAGACATCTATATAGTGTAAGTTTAAAGGAGGAAGTAGAGATATGTAAAATTAAGAAAAGTCTTTAAGGTAATGTGAGGACAAAGTGGGGTAATTATCCATGAGAGAGCAACTAAATAAACATAAGTAAACTGAAAATAAATTCTAAAGGTAATTAAACTAGTACACAAGCAAAATTTGCCTGCTTCTGTAATATTTCATTTGAAAATGAACATGAAAACTAAACCATGCCACATTTTTAGGCTGTGAGGTTAACATGGTTAATATCATTTGGAATGAATTTACATGTGTATAGATGAAATTGACACAAAATTGCAAGTCAAAAGTTTAATGTGGTCCAGTAAATACCACTATGAATTATATACCAGAAATTCCTTAAAACATTCAGTTAAAATTTTGTGTAAAATATGTTTTGGTGCAGTTTTATTTTAGTCAAGGGCATTATAGTACAGGTTTCACCATGATTCATTTTGCATGTATTGAGAAGACTAGCCAAGTAGATATTACGTTAAAAATAATTGAAAATTAGGCGAAAAGTTTGTGCTTTCATTGACATATTTTTTTTCAAATCAAACTTTCTTATTTTTCAGATGATACTTATGAACAATAATGGCATCAGGGAATCTTAACCTTCAGGAATGGCTGAGATTACTTGACCTTGAACTATATAATGAAAAGTTTGCCAGTCTAGGACTGACCACAGTAGAACAGCTAAAAGAATTTGGGTTGGACGACAGCTTTCTAAATGACCTTGGCATAACAAAATTGGTCACAGACAACGAATTCTGAGCAGTATGTCAAGGTCAACAACCATGCCATCGCAAGAAAATGGTTCCGTCAGGGACAGGAGCAGGAAGACGATATTTATGAAAATGTTGGTTGCCCTTCTCCACATATACAGAAAAAAGAAGAAAACGAAGACATTTATGTTAACTGTGCTGCTTCAAACTCAAGTGAGGATAATTTATCTCTGAAATCAGTAGAGAGTGCAGATGGAGGGGAAGTGAAAAAGAAACCAGTCCCCCGACCTCGATTATCTAAAATGAAAAAAGAACAAAAAGAAAAGTTTCTTCAGCAACAATCGCTGGATAATTTAGAATCAATTCCACAAAGTCCACCACCTGCAGCTTCTCCTAGGAAATGTAACTTGAACATTTTTCATTTGTCTGGGGCAACGCTTGATGAATCGAATGCGGATGATTTCGACCCTTTTGCTGTGAGTCGGTCTCCGAAAGAGAGTACGCAATCGACAAAAAAGTATTCTGATGAACTGATGAATGTATTTACGTCTGAGTCAAACATAAACAGTAGTGCACCAGAAAGACCAAGAGGATTTTCGGACACTTTTGTACACAGTAACTCAGAAAGGTTGTCTAACAATTACGATGCTATTTGGGTATCATCAAATCCTACACAAAACAGTAGTGGATCTCTGATGCCCAGAAGGGCAAGTGATATGTCGCCCTTCACACCACCATTTTTACCCGTACCTTGTGTTAAAGATACCTTTGATTTTAAAACTGATGAAAATACAAAAAACTCAGAAAATGAGCCAAGTGCTTATGAACCAGTTAACCAAGGGAAATTATCCAGTGCCAAATCTCCAAAACATATTTATGTAAATGAGGATTCAATGAATTCAGAATCTCCGCCCCCTCCATCATTTCCTGAATTACCCCTGAGAAGCTTTACCGCCAGTCCCGCCAAGAATTTCAAATTCAAGTAATTCATCTGTGACCTATTCAAGTGTAAATAAAAAAAAAAGTGTCAAAAGAAATAATGATAATGAAAGTGATCCTTTATACTCAGACAAATATTTGGAAAAAGGATATTTTACTTCAACTAAAATGAAAACGCTCACTTCAACTTCCGGACCAGATCCATTCAATGGTGAAGATCCTTTCTGTGATATGGACTTTCAAAATGAATGTCAGTCGTTCAACCAACCAGGAGCTGACAATATATTTGACCCTGGTGAGCCCACAGAACCGGCTTTTGATCCATTTGGAATTTATGAAGTTCATGACCAATTGAATTCTGGTGATCCGTTAGAGCGAGTGCCACCTGCACCCGATTGGCATGAGACAGGGCAGCCACCTAAAGCAGCAGTCAGCTGTAATTCAGGATACTCTCTTTATTCTCTGGCTTCTCCAATACAAATAGGTAAGACCATTTGTGATATTGTGGATTCCCTGGGTTTTTACTCAGCGATTTTTAAGGCATGTAAGGGGAGTCCATGAACTCACCATTTTTATAAAAATGTTATACCGTTTGCAATACAAATATATATATATATATATATCATGTGAGTACAAAAATGTATAAACATGAACAATCTTCATTTTATGATGAAAAAATTAAAACTTAACTTTTACTCTTTCAACATTATACTATCAAGAATTATTTTCCAAACTTATCCCATAAAATCTCCAAAGTAAATGTTTATGCTAAAAAAAATCATTAGTGGTGGCGAAAATCCAAGTGTGGTGCGCATGCTTAAATCTGAAGGGTGGAGGAGTACCACCCTTACATGTAAACAACCTTTGGTGACCCTTGCTTTCCTATGGGGTTAAGCTTTCTTATTTAAGAGAGTCTAGGTTGGTGGGTCCTTCATTTCTACATTCTTTAATTTTTAGGCAAGTTTTCTCTATTGTTTATTTTGACCGTTATTCTAAAATGCTTTATTTTTTGTTTAATTTTTTCTTTGTTCTTTATTTTTGGTCCATTTTTCTGTACACTTGAATTGGGCCAATTTTCGCTATTCTTTTAACTACATCCAGAGTTCCAGACCCTCATTTCACAATACCTGGCATATTCTTTTAATTCCTGATATTAATTAAGCAATCAACAATCAATCAAACTTTAATTCATGTCATATATAATTATATATGCTACATAGTTTCAGATTTACCCTTATGCGTTGGAACTAACTTGTTTTAAATATGTACTACTTTCCAGTATGATCTTTCTTGACCTGGCCTGATTAGGTAGTGTTACATCTTACAAAGTCTAATCATATTATTTTTGCGAAGAATTCCGCTCAAGCCCGTGCTAGGGGCTGTCTTAAACTTGCAATGAGGTGAGAGTTTGAAGGCCTCACTGTGACTTTGAGATGAAGAATAGCGATAAAAGCACTGTTCCTTTGCTTTTTGTGTGTTTTTTTTTTGCTGTGCATGAACTGATTTTGTGTCATGGATGGATACTATCATATATTGATCACCTCAAATGACAAAGATTAAGATAATTATATTTTTCCTAGGAGGAAATTGCAATAGATCAAAGGTCAATCATAATACAAATTAGTCAATCATTATTGAAATAAGGAAGAAAATGCACAAGAATTAACATATATTCAATTACAACAATATTTGATGGTATTGTGCTGAATCTAAAATTTCTCTACCTAATGTAAACATTTTTATACAAAAAAAACCCTTTTTGTGCAACGCTGCAATTGATGTGAGATGATAATTAAAAAGTGCAATTCTATATTTACATAAATGTGATGTGATATATATATAATACATGTTTATCTACCCGTATAGAGGATAAATTGTTTATATCAGCCGTGTGAACTATACCTGTAATCATTAATATCAGATTTATATATGGAAAGTTTTATAATCTGATCAATTCACCTATGTTTAAGAAATGACGATTTATTACATGATAAAAACACAATATTCATAATCAAACTTCCTGATCAGAAATGTTTTCAAATCGTTAGTAAATAAACAAAAGAGAAATTTAATTAACAATGGAGAAACAAAATAGCTTGGAAGAGGAAGAAACTTTTTCTGTTTCTAGTATTAGTAGTGACTACTGGTCTAATTGTTCAGGTAAGCATTCTGTTAAATAATATTTTTTTTGTAAGAAAAATAACTCGTATTTTCATTGAAACCTATGCAAATAATAAAGAAAATAAATTCATAAAAATTTCAGTATAATTTTTTTCACAAATATGGTTATTGAAAAGAACTTTAAGGAAATTTGCTTAAATAAATGCATAAATTCATATTATGCAACTTTTATAATAAAAATAAAAATACCTTAACAGCAAAGTTGTTTTCAACATATAACCATGATAAATAAACAAAATTTGATTTTGAAAAATGGTATGTTGTAATATTTTCATTTTCAATTTATCCTAATCCAATGATTAAATAAAAATTCCAGTGATTAGATAGGCTGGTATAGAGTCAATGTCCTTTTAAGTGCATGTTATATAAACCTAGTATAATGACTATCCTTATTGCGATCTAAGTAAGTCATCTACTGTATCACCATCCTGTCAACATTGCGGTTGTAAACGCAAACACCGCATGTGGCTGCAGGTGCACTTGACTCCAATCTTATTTGCCTAGGAATAACAGTTTTCCTTCAGGAAGTGAGTGCTTCTCTCCTGGCTTGTTTGCTTCCAACACCAATACAAACTGTCATGATATAGCTCTATTAGTGCTCAAAGTGGTGTTAAACACCAAAAATCAATCTATCTTTTGGAAATAACATACACTGTGGCTTATACCCTATCAGGAAATAATTAATTACAGCTCAAGTTAATCTTCACTTATACACCTACCCATCAAATCCTGTTATTCAAATCAAACTTTAGATTTTGCAGAAAATTTTTATGCCGGAATTGATAACAGGCAAGAAATGGCACATCCTCTCCATTGGGTACAAAATGGGGTAGACACAGAGAATTTTCTAGTTGTTTTGCCAATTCAATGCCCACGGACACCAGGGATAGGTTAAAATGACAAATTCTACTTGGGTACATGGGGTACAAGACTCAGATTCAATGATAATTTTTGTGTTCTTTTGTTTCAAATCATGTTTGTGTCTAAAGATCTTTGTCATTTGCCACATCTTTGCTTAGAAAGCCCTTCTGTTATGGCCGCATGTTTGTTTTATGGCGGTATGTTTGCTTCAAAAGACCTTCTGTTATGGTGGCAAGTTTGTTTCAAAAGACCTGTTATGACATGTATGACGGCAAGTTTGTTTCAAAAGACCTTCTGTTATGGCGGCATGTTTGTTTCAAAAGACCTTCTGTTATGGCGGCATATTTGTTTTAAAAGACCTTTAATTTGCTATAACAGACTTCATTGATATAAGAGACAATAATATCTGAATATACAGTATACATGTACCTAAGTTAGGTATTTTAGGGTACTCACATAAAATTTCCTCTGTTTAAAAAATTTGTACATGTTGATTGACCAATTGTTTATTTCTACAGAAATTCAGCTTAACAAGTTGAAAGAAGGGGGCCGCTTACCTCCTCCCTTACCACCACAGGCACTTGTCTCAGAAAAAAATTTCCTATATACCTTAAAACTTGTCTCAGAAAAAAAATTTCCTATATACCTTAATATATAGGGAAAAAAAATTCTGAGACAAGTGCCTGTGCTTACCACACTTCTTTTGTACCTGGATCATTGACCAGATTAAGAAGTTGTCAAACCTTTTCTTTGCTTGTCAAGATAAATAAACTAATGACCTATTGTAATGTGATAGTTACATATTCTTCCTGATGTAGATAGATATACTGTGAAACCTATCATAACTTTGGAAATATAAATATAAATGAAAAGTGGGGTATTTTACATCAACGAGACAGCAACTTTGAGACAATATTTTTTGTTGTTGAAATAGACATGATCGCTATATACATGATTTACATTCTCCCAACATTGGCTTATGAATTTGTAATCACTTTCAAAATGCACAAATGTCATGTATATATCTGTTGACTTATAATCTACCAAGTCAAAAATATCTATATAAAAAATGTTCAGCAAATCTTTGTCTGTGAGAGCTGAAACCTTAATTTTGAAACAATGAAGTTACAGAAATTCCTGAGTTTTTTCAAATACATGGAGCACCATGGAATTTTGAATTGCAGTTTCCTTATTACAGATTTTTTTTTTATAAAAGAAGATATGGGGTATGTGCTCATGAGACGGCAACCTAACGACAAAATTAACCAAAAGGCATTTTGATTGCAACATACATGTACATGTATGACTAATGGAATATAGTTCAATCCAACAACACAAGATAATCTAGAGGTTGACATACAGTCGATTTTCAACAATAAAAGAGAGGCGAAAGATATCAAAGGGACATTTTAACTCATAAGTCAAAAATTAACTGACAACGCCATGGCTAAAAAAGAAAAAGACAAACAGACAAACAACAGTACGCAAAACACAACATAGAAAACTAAAGACTGAGCAACACGAACCCCACCAAAAACTGGGGTGATCTCAGGTGTACAGGGACAATCAAAGGTCTGCCATTACCACCAGTTCTTCAAAGACAAAAAACTTAAGAATTTTTTGGTTACGCAGAGTTCTGTATAAACAGGGTTTTGGTTTACGTAGAGTTCTGTATAAACAGGGTTTTGGTTTACACAGAGTTCTGTATAAACAGGGTTTTGGTTTACACAGAGTTCTGTATAAACAGGGTTTTGGTTTACGTAGAGGTCTGTATAAACAGGGTTTTGGTTTATGTAGAGTTCTGTATAAACAGGGTTTTGGTTTACACAGAGTTCTGTATAAACAGGGTTTTGGTTTACAAAGAGTTCTGTATAAACAGGGTTTAGGTTTACGTAGAATTCTGTATAAACAGGGTTTTGGTTTACACAGAGTTCTGTATAAACAGGGTTTTGGTTTACGAGAGTTCTGTATAAACAGGGTTTTGGTTTACGTAGAGTTCTGTATAAACAGGGTTTTGGTTTACACAAAGTTCTGTATAAACAGGGTTTTGGTTTACGCAGAGTTCTGTATAAACAGGGTTTTTGTTGATGCAGAGTTCTGTATAAACAGGGTTTTGGTTTACACAGAGTTCTGTATAAACAGGGTTTTGGTTTACGTAGAGTTCTGTATAAACAGGTTTTTGGTTTATGCAGAGTTCTGTTTAAACAGGGTTTTGGTTTACACAGAGTTCTGTATAAAAGAGGGTTTTGGTTTACACAGAGTTCTGTATTAACAGGGTTTAGGTGTACGTAGAGTTCTGTATAAACAGGGTTTTGGTTTACACAGAGTTCTGTATAAACAGGGTTTTGGTTTACACAGAGTTCTGTATAAACAGGGTTTTGGTTTACGTAGAGGTCTGTATAAACAGGGTTTTGGTTTATGTAGAGTTCTGTATAAACAGGGTTTTGGTTTACACAGAGTTCTGTATAAACAGGGTTTTGGTTTACAAAGAGTTCTGTATAAACAGGGTTTAGGTTTACGTAGAATTCTGTATAAACAGGGTTTTGGTTTACGTAGAGTTCTGTTTAAACAGGGTTTTGGTTTACGCAGAGTTCTGTTTAAACAGGGTTTTGGTATACACAGAGTTCTGTATAAACAGGGTTTTGGTTTACGTAGAGTTCTGTATAAACAGGGTTTTGGTTTACGTAGAGTTCTGTATAAACAGGGTTTTGGTTTACACAAAGTTCTGTATAAACAGGGTTTTGGTTTACGCAGAGTTCTGTATAAACAGGGTTTTTGTTGATGCAGAGTTCTGTATAAACAGGGTTTTGGTTTACACAGAGTTCTGTATAAACAGGGTTTTGGTTTACGTAGAGTTCTGTATAAACAGGTTTTGGTTTATGCAGAGTTCTGTTTAAACAGGGTTTTGGTTTACACAGAGTTCTGTATAAAAGAGGGTTTTGGTTTACACAGAGTTCTGTATTAACAGGGTTTAGGTGTACGTAGAATTAGTTCTGTATAAACAGGGTTTTTGTTGATGCAGAGTTCTGTATAAACAGGGTTTTCGTTTACGTAGAGTTCTGTATAAACAGGGTTTTGGTTTACGAGAGTTCTGTATAAACAGGATTTTTGTTGATGTAGAGTTCTGTATAAACAGGGTTTTGGTTTACGTAGAGTTCTGTATAAACAGGATTTTTGTTGATGCAGAGTTCTGTATAAACAGGGTTTTGGTTTACGTAGAGTTCTGTATAAACAGGGTTTTGGTTTACGTAGAGTTCTGTATAAACAGGATTTTTGTTGATGCAGAGTTCTGTATAAACAGGGTTTTGGTTTACGTAGAGTTCTGTATAAACAGGGTTTTGGTTTACGCAGAGTTCTGTATAAACAGGGTTTTGGTTTACGTAGAGTTCTGTATAAACAGGGTTTTGGTTTACATAGAATTAGTTTAGTAGTTTTTTTTCTAATTTTTTTCAAGGACACACATGGTAACTACAGGTTTTACAGTACATGTATTGTCTTCCTGATATAAGATATACAACACATAAATTGACATATATAGTACATATGGGAACTTGTATATCTGTAATGAAATCTATACTAAGGAAGAAATATCACTTTATTCATCAACGTCAGATTCACTTACAGTATAAAAATAAGGAGATGTGGTATAATTGCTAATAGGACAACTACACTATCATCAGAGTTCAAATAAGTTGATGTAAGCAATTATAGGTTACCGTACGTCCTTCAACAATGAGAAAAACCCATACCCTATACTTGAAAAAATGTCAAACAAATCAAACGAAAAAACTAACAACCATATTTATAACAAAACTATTTACGAAAAACCAGATATGACAGACATGAACCAACAACAACCACTACACTACAGGCTCCTGACTTGGAACAGACACACAAAGATGTGGATATATAAATAATTTTTTATCTACTGTAAAAAATATATATATATATATAAAAAAAAGTATTAATGAAGTTTTTGGCAGAACAAGGCATTTGCTTCTTCAACTTGGTGTACAATGGTGTATTAGCAGTGACTTTGTTTCACAGTAAAACACTTGTCACCCACAACAGTGATTTTTTATTGAATTATTTTGCATGTTCTGTATATGTCAGATTTGATAGACTAATGCAACATATAACAATAAAACAATAATAAAATTGACAATAAATCTTAACAAATTGTTATGACAATTCAGATTTTATGCATTCTTGTCAAAAAGGTATGCTACCCTGTGTTGACTTGTACATCATGTACATGTTGATTGGGAACATTTTTTTATTAGCTGATTAGTTATAGCTTGATTAAACATATACAAATAATACCCCATATCTCTTAAAATTTACCTGTGCAATTTATGTTAAACAACATGCAATAAATAACATATATATTTAATAACATAAGTCATGATTTATCACTACTAATCCAATTTATGGTTATTTATTATAACCTGATTGTAAAAAATATTAGAGGCAAAGGGTCAATTTGGGACTGGACAAATGGATTTGCCTGGACTGGAGACTTCTGATAAAACTTCATGTCAACTACAAATGCTACATAATTTTAAGAGATTCATTTTACATGTATTTATTACGTTATATTTTTAAAGACACCTAACTTATTTTTTTTTAAGGCAACTAATTAAATATAAAGATAGGAAGATGTGGTATGATAGTGGAATTAAGTCTAAGTCAAGGTTTTACTCTATAACAGTGTTTGTTCAGTGTAGTAGAGTTGAAATCAGTCATTGCTCATCTTTTTGCAACACTTAATCATTAAAAGCAAGCATCATTGATGAGTCTTACAAGATTAACATGGGTCTGGTGTACCAAATTGTAAACCTGGTACAGACTATCTTAAATAAGTTTTTTGACATGAGTTTTATGTCTTCTGATTATTTTTCAGACAACAGTTCAGATGAACAAACGTCAGAAGGTGATTTATCTGACCCCAGTAGTCCTGAGGATTTAATACCAGGGGCAACAGGACCTATAAATCCATCCGTTGATATCGTTCCATCATCTCCTTCACCAGTAAGTAATATACATGTTACAGGGCCCATAAATCCCTCAGTTGATGTCATACCATCATCTCCTTCACTAGTAAGTAATATACTTGTAACAGGGCCCATAAATCCCTCAGTTGATGTCATACCATCATCTACTTCACCAGTAAGTAATATACATGTAACAGGGCCCATAAATCCATAAGTTGATGTCATACCATCATCATCTTCACCCAGGGGGCGGATCCAGCCATTATAAAAAGGGGGGGTTCCCAACCCAGGATAAAGGGGGGGGGTTTCAACTATATGTCCCCATTCAAATGCATTGATCGTCGAAAAAAAAGGGGGTTCCAACCCCCGGAACCCCCCCTCTGGATCCGCCACTGTTCACCAGTAAGTAATATACATGTAACAGGGCCCATAAATCCATCAGTTGATGTCATACCATCGATCTCCTACACCAGTAAGTAATATACATGTAACAGGACTGAGATTAAAGAAAGAGAGGTGGAAGATACCAAAGGATTTTCAAACTCATTAGTCGATGAAAAACTGACACCATGGCAAAAAAAGAAAAACGGTAATGTCAGTCTAGTACAAATTTGGGAAAAAAATAAAGTCATTAATGTATGTGATATTTCCTGCTAGACATCAATCAATCAATCAATCAATCAATCATCAGTCAATCAATCAGTCAATCAATCAATTAATCAATCAATCAATCAATCAATCAATCAATCATCAATCAATCAATATAAGAAAATATGCCTGATTAGAAACATATTGCATTATTTCTCTTTTAAAATTCAAGAATGCAACTCAAAACCCATATCATAATTTACGACTTAAAAGGATCTTAAGATGTCAAGGAATATTGACTGAATTTCTTACAATCAGGAAAAGTAGCAGGAGGAAGGTCCTTCAATATGCATGTTTATTGTTAGGGGAAAATATCATTATTTCTTGAGGAAATTTTAGAAACCAAATAGGTCTTAAGTTGTTTAATTTTGCATTTAAAAACCTTTTATTATTTATCATGTTTACATTAAAACATATTTGAAATACATTTTTATTGTTCTTTATTATATTTATAATAAGTTCATTTTATCCACGATTAAAAACGGAAGGACAATAAAATGTGTCTGTTCTTAGTAGGTATTTTTTTCTTAGTGACTATCTCATTGCAGTATACCCATAGCTCCTTTTGTTCATATTTCATTATAGATGGGACTTTATGAACAATTGATTTTTGTTTGCTTTTATTCCAGTGGCAAATATTTCATAGTATTAATGAGAACAAAATGAATCATTAGTCAAAAAGTGGAGACGTCACATCATTATATTCAAGGCTGCAGACATGTTGTCGGAGTATAGAATACAAACTAAATAAAAGATTGGATTAGGTTTCTATTTTTAGGATTTTTCTTTCCTGAAAATGATCAATATATATATACATGAAGAGGCTGATACCACTTTTGAAAAAAATATACATGAAGAGGCTGATACCACTTTTGAAAATACTTAAATTGACCCAGATTGCACTCATATAATTTCAATTATTTTTGGTCTGATATCTTAATATCATGAGGAAGTAATTGTTTTAATGTGGTTGAAAGTATGAAAAAGGAGGATATAAAGAAATAGGACAATAAATCTCAAAATAAATCACATAATTACTTTTTAAATTGAAAAAACCAAAATACTTGTGGTAAGAGTTTCCCTACCTACCCTGTTTTTGTCTCGCCTGCGACAAAAGTCTTGGAAAACGAGACATAGGGATTGCTTTTCTGGCGACAACGACGGCTCCGACTCCGGCTCTGGCGTCAACAATTGTTAAGTTTTCTGCTTAATTTAGTTTGATAGGAACTTCTTGTGATAGATCATTGATATTTACTATGACGTTGCATTACTATCAAATATCAGTTTGATGACTATTTATGGCCCTGCCCCCTAAGTCATGGTCCAGTAACTTAGAATTAATAAGCAATTTTCAATGTTAAGTTTTCTGCTTAAGTTAGTTTGATAGGATCTACTGGTGATAGATCAATGATATTTTGTATGAAGTCGCATTACTATCAGTACATAAAAGTTTGACGACTACTTCGAGGCCCTGCTCCCTAAGTCATGGTCCAGTGACTTTGAATTAATAAGCAATTTGTAATGTTAAGTTTTCTGCTTAAGTTAGTTTGGTAGGATCTACTGGTGATATATCAATGATATTTTGTATGAAGTCGCATTACTATCATTACATATCAGTTTGACAATTTTGAGGCCCTGCCCCATAGGGGATGGTCCAACAACTTTGAATTAATTAGCAATTTTCAATGTTAAGTTGTCTGCTTAAGTTAGTTTGATAGGTTCTACTTGTGTTAGATCAATGATATTTGGTATGAAGTTGAATTACTATCAGTTCATATCAGTTTGACGACTGTTTTAAGGCTGTGCCCACTAGATAATGGTCCAGCAACTGCATTAATAAACCATGTTGCTGTCCATCAGATTGTCTTTTACTGAATTTTATGCCGACAGGCCAGACATATCTATGTGTCAACAGTTTATTTATGTCTAAAATGCCTACCCGTAAGTTTTAATTGACACTTGTTTTAAGGAATCATGAGAAAATTTCAGGTGTTCAAGTTGGTATCAAGCCACAAGAAGACATGTAGCCCTTAATTACCTGGGATATTATTTTAAATCTTAGTTGTCCTGTTGTTTCTCTTACTCCTTATATACAAAGGAGGAGGTGCACAGGAGGATCCTTTTTGGCCTTAAAATTAAGTAGCACAAAATCAGCTGAAGTAATATTTTACTAAATCACTTATTACTGAATCACCTAGAGTGTAATTATTATGTTATAACAGGGAGGTAATTCAAAGTGTTGTCACCTATAGTTACCCTGTTTCACTTTGTTTTGCTCAATTAAATCAAGGTAAATGTTTTTTTAGGTAAAAATTGAACAAAGTAACTTTGTCACTGATATTTTTTGTAAAATACAAATTTTATGTATGTAGGTCAACAATTGTATATATATAAATATGAATATTGAACATAATACATAAATACAGAGGTGTTTATCCTTCCTAATCTCATAACAGGATGTTTGTAAATAAAATGTAAAAATGACAAAAAAAATTGTTTAATAATTTTATACATTGCAGAGAAAACCTAAACAGAAATCTGGTTATTTATGGAAACAAGGAGGGTATGTAAAGTGTTTCCATGGAAACGTAATATATTTAATTTTAAGGGAAACCAGTTGTGAAAGTATTTTTATTTGATTGATGTTTAAAACATTTGTACATTTGTAACCTACATTTAGATTCATCATTTATAATTATTTTGTGTGCTAGGAAGAAGGAACAAAAATATTAATGACCTGCATGGAAATATATGGCAATTGTAATATAAATATATGAGTTTAATTAATAAAATTGAGAATGGAAATGGGAATGTGTCAAAGAGACAACAACCGACCACAGAACAAACAACAGAAGGTCACCAATAGGTCTTCAATGCAGCGAGAAATTCCGCACCGGAGGCGCCCTTAAGCTGGCCCCTAAACAAATATATATACTAGTTCAGTGATAATGGACGTCATACTAAACTCCAAATTATACACAAGAAACTAAAAGTAAAATAATACAAGACTAACAAAGACCAGAGGCTCCTGACTTGGGACAGGCGCAAAAATGCGCGGGTTAAACATGTTTATGAGATCTCAACCTCCCCTATACCTCTAGCCAATGTAGAAAAGTAAACGATAACAACACGCACATTAAAAGTCAGTTAAAGAGAAGTCCGAGTCCGATGTCAGAAGATGTAACAAAAGAAAATAAACAAAATGACAATAATACATAAATAACAACAGACTACTAGCAGTTAACTGACATGCCAGCTCCAGACCTCAATTAAACTGATTGAAAGATTATGTCTTCATCATATGAATATCAGGCACAATCCCTCCGTTAGGGGTTTAGTATCATACCATCATAAAATATATGAGAAGAGCATAACCCGTGTCATGCCAACAACTGGTTTTAAATAAATGTGTTTAGTTCCGATGCAAAGACCCTATAAGTGAATCAATATTAAAGCCAAAATATGCAATCTTTAATGACCTGACAACAGTATCGTAACTATATCCCTTCTTAATAAGTCTATTTAAAGGTTTTGTTAGCTTCTGAGGTGAATACTGACATTTTAGTGCTTTATAAAGAATATTACCATAAAAGATTGGATGTGAAATACCTGAACGTATAAGAAGTCTGCATGTTGAGCTATATTTACGAATGATGTCCTTCGATATGATATGAGTTTAATTAAGTACTAGTTGTTTTATAAATTATGTTCTTATAATAATGTCCTAAAAATTTAGGGGAAAAAGGGGTGATTGTCAAATTGATTACCAGTTGACATTTTACCTAAATTCTTTAAGATGTGTCAAAGATTATATCTAACACAGTATGGCAAGTCTGTTGCTATTAGTCAGCAATAAAGATAGCAACTTGGTGATGTTCTAAAATTAAACATAGGGGGCATTTGAAGCCCTTTTTTTAGACCTCAATCACCCATATTATAAACTATTTATTTGATTTATAATGCTGTCAAAATTCTAAGGAAAATGCAACCACCCACAATTAGATAATTTGTGTTCATCGCATCTCCCCACCACGACTGATTTCGGAACACCTTTATTCACTAACCTGTTTTTTTTACCTGCAAATATGAAATTTTCACACTTTTATGTTGCAATATGCATTCATATATTTTTTCTAGAAATGGATTATAAAAAGTAAGCGAGGTATTAAATTTTTTAGATATGATACAAAATGTCATCCTATGGGTAGACAAATAAAGTTTGAAAAGTTTGGACCATTTTTCCCCAATAATCTGAGGCAAACCATCACTTATAAAATGATTGGTACCTCATGTAGAACATGTAGAAGTTTTAAAATGTGTTCTTTGAAAATGAATAACTATCAATGGGATCTGGAGACTTATAAATGTTGAAGTAATCAGGTTGTCTGTTTGTCTGTCACAAATTGTGTCTACTCTATACATAAGATAGTAGAGGATAGATGATAAAGTCAATTTTGATAATTTGTATAATTATTCACCACAGCAAGAAGTTGTGTTTCAAACAAGGTTGAAATCCTTAGATTGAAGGTCAAGGTCACAAATAATGTTTTACACTGCAGATTGTATTTGAAAAAACATGTTAGCCTTGTACCTCAAGTACCACTTGAATTAATTGGTGATATTTTGTATGGTTGTTTACCATTAATAGTAAATGTGTCACAAATATAATTAGAATCTGTTGTGTTTGATGAAAACATACATAGAACCCAAGAAGGCACTTTGAAAATGTAGTAGCTATTCATTTTTGCAATTTTGCAGACCTTCTATATCTGTATCCAATGAATTTCTACCAATATAGGAACATCTCCGTATTTTGAGTAAAGGATAAAATAATTTACACACTCCTATAGTCTATGAATTCCTCCATCAATATATTTACACTTCAAATAATATGTACATATGTACACAGTTCACATTTACAAATAAAATACTTATTTATGTAACAGGTAAGAAGTGTCTGTTAACTATTTGAATAAAAACTTGTTTTGGACTTAGTCTAGGCAATCTGCAAACACTCTATGCGACCTATCTATTTAACTTTTAAATTTTAAATATATACAGCATTATATTTTACATCCAGATATGTGTCAAATTCAAAGTGCCTTTCCTGGGTCCATAAAAAATAAGGAGGTGTATGATTATTAACTATCCACCAGATACAAATGACATAGATATATGTGACTATATATAGTCCACCATAAGGCCTTCAACTTTCACTTTCATATATGTTGGCCTTCAACTTTCACTTTCATGTATGTGGGCCTTCCAACTTTCACTTTCATGTATGTTGGCCTTCAACTTTCATTTTCATGTATGTTGGCCTTCAACTTTCATTTTCATGTATGTTGGCCTTCAACTTTCATTTTCATGTATGTTGGCCTTCCAACTTTCACTTTCATGTATGTTGGCCTTCAACTTTCATTTTCATGTATGTTGGCCTTCAACTTTCATTTTGATGTATGTTGGCCTTCAACTTTCACTTTCATGGATGTTTTCATGGAACAGCTCTTATGACTTTAACATTGGAATCAAATAGTCTGATTGATAAATAATACTGAAGAGTTGTTTGGTTTAGGTATTATGATAGATATAGGAAGATGTGGTGTGAGTGCCAATGAGACAACTCTCCATCCATGTGAGCTTATATGTCATGTACCTAAATATTTCTATCTGAAATTGAAGTAAAAAAGGGAAACTAAGAACTTTCCTCTTGAAGTGAAAGCCTCTATTGGTTGATTTACATAATCTTTGAAAGTATATTTTAATAGTGAATTAGATAAAAAAAAGAAGATATTGTTATCTTTCAGAGTGAAAGCAAATCGAGGTTGGAGAAGACGCTGGGTTGTGTTTGACGGAAAGACACTCAGATATTACCCTAATCATAAGGTAAAGAATCGTGGAAGTAGGAATAACAATGATATTTGATAATTTTATAAATAAAAAGAATAAGATGTGGTATGATTGCCATTGAGACAACTCTCCACCAGAGAACAAATGACATAGAAGTTGGCAACAAAGCTACAAAAGTCACAGAAATGACAAATGCAAAACAAGTCAATCAAGAAAAGAAACGCCTTGATTTATGTACAAAAAAATAAACGAAAAAAAAATATGATATACTGCAAGTTTTTTATTAAGTGTATAATCATAAGTTTATACTAAAATATGATTTTATTTTAACATTAAATTATGATTAGAATTTTTTTTATTTTCTGGAAAAACACATTTTCTGAGTTAAGGCTGTCTATATCTTATTCTTTTAAGTCCAGTTTCTATTTACTTCAATCACAAATGTTTGGACTCCTGTTGATGTAAAGCTTGACGTATTGTTTGGACATCTGTCTGATGTTGAAGACTGTATATTGCAGACCTTAAGATATATTGTTTTCTTTGTATTGTTGGATTGTTGTTTCATTGACATATACCCTACATGTATATCTCTTATTTACATTTAAGTTCGTATTTGTAACTAATATAATAATAAAACACATATAAGCAAACAATGGTAATGTAAAAACTTTCGTTTCAGATGCAACATTTCTTAAGGATTGATATTTGAGTAAGGATCAATTATGATTACCTTATTCATTCCTTGTTAGACGATTTTTATGTATATTTTATGTAGCATTTTTTTTTTCAGTCACAGATATCTAAGCGAATAATTCCACTTGCTTGTATGAACAGAGTTGAAGTTTGTGTTAAGGTAAGAAGACAAATTGTATATATGTTACAGTCTATCCAAATTTATTTTTGTAAAAAAAGTTCCAACTCGTCTATCCAAATTTATTTTTGCAAAGAATTCCGCTCAAGCCGATGGTAGGGGCCGTCTTAAACTTGCAGTGAGGTGAGAGTTTTTTTTTTGTTTTTTTTGTTTTTTTTTGGCTCCATGTTGAAGGCCTCACTGTGACTTTGAGATGAAGAACAGCAATAAAAGCGCTGTTCCTTTGCCTATTGTGTGTTTTTTTTTCTGTGCATGTCCTGATTTTGTGTCATGGATGGATACCCTTTATCCTTTGTTTTTCTATTAAATTGTGTTTTCACTCTTTCAATCTTTGAACATATTTGTTTTGGGAAAACAGTGTTAAAAAAATATATTTATTTACACTAAAAATGATAACTATCTGTAAGTGCCTTGAGTCAGTGGAGCATGACTGCTTCCTGGTTTTGTGCAATTTTGATAAACATTGAAAGCTCAGCTGGACTTTCCCTATCACTGCTGTTAAAAACACTTAAACATAATAACATTCTTCCATAAAAGATTTATTGGCATTTAAGGATGTTCGCTACTCATTTTCAAAATAACAAGATTTTAAAAGACTTATAAATTGATAGTATATAGATAAAGAAACTAAAAAGCGAAAAACATGTAGGGTCCGTGAGCTTGTTTTCAAGATATAAGCCATTGAAAATTTGGCGGAAATAATTTCTCTAGATTTTTCATGCATTTAACCAAGGATTTGTATAGTTAGAAGGATTGGAATCTCGTGGACTTTTGCATAGACGGTAGTATAATGTCTTATGCAGCGAGATTTTGTGTGATTACCCGTGATGCATCTGGAAGATGCTCAACGTGCCTTGATTAATGGCGGACATTTGCATCACCTAAACAAATAGACATACGATATGTAAGTATTACAATCCATATTTATCAAATGTTATAATTGAAATAAGAAGTTTAAAATGGTTCTGGTGTAATTAATGACTTTTATGATTGCAGTACGAATACACGGCTCCATAGAATGAATTTGCATATTGACCAAGTGACCCCACCCTATCCCGCCTATTGGGCGGTCCTAACATCATTTTATTTTGACACTTCTTCCTCAAAAAACGGAGATGAGTGATAAAATTTATATTTTCTGATAGATATATGATTTCTTCATGTATTGAGTAAATTTCGTAGTGGTTTATGCATTAGTTTTCCTAATTTTTCTGTTTCTTTGAGTTGATTCCAACAAAAATGGCGTTCTGGAGCGAAAATGGGGGTGGCTTAGGAAAAATCAATAAAGTTCTACAATGGGCCTAGATTAATGTTCAAACATGTTTACAAACGTAAAACATTGGTGATTAAGTGTATAGAAGAAAGCTCAAATCGCTAAATAAGGGAATTGTGATACTTTTCTGTCTTTAAAATCAATGTGGTTCTCAGATGAATCGCAATTTACCAGGCCTAAATTGGGAGGGATCCAGTTGTCATAATCATCTGATACTTTCTTCCTGTTTCTACCAAGTGAAATCGTTAAACCATGTGTTTTGAAATAGTTTTACATCAATTTTAACAAGCCATGTTCCATAGAAAACACCATAGATTTGCCTTTGCCGATGTGGAAAGGGACAATGCATGGATGGTAATCTTTTCAAATATTCAGTCCAATGTTTACCAGTTCAGCCCGGCAGCTGACCTTCCTAGTATGATCTAGTATTGTGAAAGTACATTGTGTACAAATGAATGTACTTTTTACTGACGTTAATACACCAACACAGCTCATCTACTTTAATGATGCATAGGTAGTGCTGTTTTTGTCTTGATTATAAATCATTGCCACCCGCTTTACTATGCATGTTATTGTTATGGACTCCTTCTTCTCTATCTGTTTATACCACATATCACATGCATTACAAGTCCAATTAATTATGCCTGTTAAATTATGGCGTTTTACAAGGCTAAATTATTTTTTCCTGCAATCAAACAATGAAAAAGGCCTTGCAAGATGTTTTCCTGCAACGGTGTCAAAGCAAAATCAAAATAGCCTTGCAAGATTTTTTCCTGCAACGGCCAAAGAAAAAATCAAAATAGCCTTGCAAGATGTTTTCCTGCAACGATGTCAAAGCAAAAATCAAAATAGCCTTGCAAGGTGTCTTCCTGCAAAGACGTCAAAGCAAAAATTAAAATAGCAAGACGCCAAGATGTCTAATTTTGTTTAAACCTGTGCATTACAAATGTACATGAGCTTTTTCTTTTCTAGGCCCAATTGCTATTAACTATATACTTCAGTCAAGTCCAGTAAGAGTTTTATATATATAATATATGAAGGATATCTGTTATCCAAATATGTAACATTTATTCCTTTTATTGTTATTAGACTAATTTTAATGATTTTATTAAATATAAGCATTTTATTAATGTAATTTAATAACTGATATTTTCATATTCATTTTCAATCATAATCACATATACCCCTTTTATGTGGTTTGCATTAGGTAAAAATACCCTTTGAGGTCATTTTGAATGCTCACCATAATTTTTATGGACACCTCAGTTAAAGTCAACCATGAATTCATAAATACCATAGTCATATCTTATCAATGATGCGAAAAGTAATGGGAAGTATGTTTCATTTTTGTTACCATGGATACAAAATGCTTAGTTTTCATTTTTCAGAAAAAAATTTTGAAAAATTTTGAAAAAATGTTTTAAAACCTAATTCTGCAGTCAGAAAAAATAAATAAATATACAATTTGTGAAATTATTGTAATCATAAAATTTTAAACATATTCATTTATATAGGTATAATAGTTTTAACTCTGTTGCTATGGAAACAATTTCATGATGATACACAAGTTTAAAACAATTTTGAAAAAGTTTCAGTTAGTTTCTTAAATGTGCACAAAAGTCATGAAAGTAGGAAAACTAAAACACTTATTAAGTTTCACTGTATTCACATGTGTATGTATAAATAATTTTGCTAGAAAATAGTATATCGATAATGGTGTTACCACTTGAAGGAAACACAAATACAATTTCTCTAATGTGGATAAAATTGCTGATTATGAAGAAATTTCTGTTTTCATGATCATGAAAATATACAAGAAAACTAGAAAAACAAATACTAGTAAAATCATTTAAAAATTAAATATTCAATTGTGCAATATTTGGGGCTGGAAAGATTTTGTAAAAGAAATGATCGATTAGTTGTGGTTTGCTTTATGTCCAGTGTCAATCATCTCATGCATATTTCAGAAGAGAACAAAATCAATAAATTTAATAGGAACATTGTAGGTTCTGTGCTAGTCTACTGACCAAAATTAATTAAAGTCAATAATTTGATACAATTCAACACAATAAAAATAGAACCAAAAGAGTCAGACGTTGATCCTCTAAATAAATGATAAATGACCATCTAAACTTTCTATAAAGGAAAAATACCTTTATTATGAGCTGTTTATTTTCTTATTCATTCTTTTAAACTCAATGTTGAAATGGCAAAGCATGTATAGCTATACGTTTTGAATAATATTGTATTATTGGATGATGAGTATCTACATGAAGATAATTTTGAGGTGAAGTTATAAAAATAGAAAATTTTAAAAAGGTCCTGCAATAGGGTTAGGCTGGGATGAAGGCAGACAATTTAAAATATCACTGGAAATCGGATCAATTGGACAAGGACAGAAATTTCAATAGGTTAACTAGGGAGCCCTAAAAGAATAAACACAAGGGTCCTTTAGCAAACAAAGGGCGTACAAGCAAGGCGGTTATAGTCGGCTACTTGATGGTCCCTGCTATCCATCCGACACATTTCTTGTTTGACGTTCTGGCTGGGGAGAATTTTCGAGATTTTCAAAAATACGGTTTCCTATGAGGACCCTCGGAAAATCTGACAGTGGGTGACTGCGGGTCTGACAACGAGCAACAGGGGAAATATACCATCAAGACAATTTTCATATAAGGGTCCCACTGACTGTCTTAAGAGATGGCCGTTACATTCATGCTTCAGTGATTCCATATGTAATCAACAGAATGCTCCAATGAAAGGAGGCGGCCATCAGGGCCCCTTGGATCCGCCTATGGTAGCGCTTATATTAACATTACTTATAGGCATTGGATTATTGAAATTTGAGAAAATAACAATTATCTTCATGGATTTTAGCAGCAAATTAAAAATATTGACAATATGATAACTATAGATCTTTACACAGGGTAACTTTAAAAGAATTATATACATGTACATATACTTTGATTTTCACTGAAAGCCCATTACAGAGTAAGGATCAATTATGATTACCTTATTCATTCCTTGTTAGACGATTTTATGTATATTTATGTAGCATTTTTTTTTTCAGTCACAGATATCTAAGCGAATAATTCCACTTGCTTGTATGAACAGAGTTGAAGTTTGTGTTAAGGTAAGAAGACAAATTGTATATATGTTACAGTCTATCCAAATTTATTTTGTAAAAAGTTCCAACTCGTCTATCCAAATTTATTTTTGCAAAGAATTCCGCTCAAGCCGATGCTAGGGGCTGTCTTAAACTTGCAGTGAGGTGAGAGTTTTTTTTGTTTTTGTTTTTTGGCTCCATGTTGAAGGCCTCACTGTGACTTTGAGATGAAGAACAGCAATAAAAGCGCTGTTCCTTTGCCTATTGTGTGTTTTTTTTCTGTCATGTCCTGATTTTGTGTCATGGATGGATACCCTTTATCCTTTGTTTTTCTATTAAATTGTGTTTTCACTCTTTCAATCTTTGAACATATTTGTTTTGGGAAAACAGTGTTAAAAATATATTTATTTACACTAAAATGATAACTATCTGTAAGTGCCTTGAGTCAGTGGAGCATGACTGCTTCCTGGTTTTTGTGCAATTTTGATAAACATTGAAAGCTCAGCTGGACTTTCCCTATCACTGCTGTTAAAAAACACTTAAACATAATAACATTTTTCCATAAAAGATTTATTGGCATTTAAGGATGTTCGCTACTCATTTTCAAAATAACAAGATTTTAAAAAGACTTATAAATTGATAGTATATAGATAAAGAAACTAAAAAAAGCGAAAAACATGTAGGGTCCGTGAGCTTGTTTTCAAGATATAAGCCATTGAAAATTTGGCGGGAAATAATTCTCTCTAGATTTTTCATGCATTTAACCAAGGATTTGTATAGTTAGAAGGATTGGAATCTCGTGGACTTTTGCATAGACGGTAGTATAATGTCTTATGCAGCGCGAGATTTTGTGTGATTACCCGTGATGCATCTGGAAGATGCTCAACGTGCCTTGATTAATGGCGGACATTTGCATCACCTAAACAAATAGACATACGATATGTAAGTATTACAATCCATATTTATCAAATGTTATAATTGAAATAAGAAGTTTAAAATGGTTCTGGTGTAATTAATGACTTTTATGATTGCAGTACGAATACACGGCTCCATAGAATGAATTTGCATATTGACCAAGTGACCCCACCCTATCCCGCCTATTGGGCGGTCCTAACATCATTTTATTTTGACACTTCTTCCTCAAAAACGGAGATGAGTGATAAAATTTATATTTTCTGATAGATATATGATTTCTTCATGTATTGAGTAAATTTCGTAGTGGTTTATGCATTAGTTTTCCTAATTTTTCTGTTTCTTTGAGTTGATTCCAACAAAAATGGCGTTCTGGAGCGAAAATGGGGGTGGCTTAGGAAAAATCAATAAAGTTCTACAATGGGCCTAGATTAATGTTCAAACATGTTTACAAACGTAAAACATTGGTGATTAAGTGTATAGAAGAAAGCTCAAATCGCTAAATAAGGGAATTGTGATACTTTTCTGTCTTTAAAATCAATGTGGTTCTCAGATGAATCGCAATTTACCAGGCCTAAATTGGGAGGGATCCAGTTGTCATAATCATCTGATACTTTCTTCCTGTTTCTACCAAGTGAAATCGTTAAACCATGTGTTTTGAAATAGTTTTACATCAATTTTAACAAGCCATGTTCCATAGAAAACACCATAGATTTGCCTTTGCCGATGTGGAAAGGGACAATGCATGGATGGTAATCTTTTCAAATGTTCAGTCCAATGTTTACCAGTTCAGCCCGGCAGCTGACCTTCCTAGTATGATCTAGTATTGTGAAAGTACATTGTGTACAAATGAATGTACTTTTTTACTGACGTTAATACACCAACACAGCTCATCTACTTTAATGATGCATAGGTAGTGCTGTTTTTGTCTTGATTATAAATCATTGCCACCCGGCTTTACTATGCATGTTATTGTTATGGACTCCCTTCTTCTCTATCTGTTTATACCACATATCACATGCATTACAAGTCCAATTAATTATGCCTGTTAAATTATGGCGTTTTACAAGGCTAAATTATTTTTTTCCTGCAATCAAACAATGAAAAAGGCCTTGCAAGATGTTTTCCTGCAACGGTGTCAAAGCAAAATCAAAATAGCCTTGCAAGATTTTTTCCTGCAACGGCCAAAGAAAAAATCAAAATAGCCTTGCAAGATGTTTTCCTGCAACGATGTCAAAGCAAAAATCAAAATAGCCTTGCAAGGTGTCTTCCTGCAAAGACGTCAAAGCAAAAATTAAAATAGCAAGACGCCAAGATGTCTAATTTTGTTTAAACCTGTGCATTACAAATGTACATGAGCTTTTTCTTTTCTAGGCCCAATTGCTATTAACTATATACTTCAGTCAAGTCCAGTAAGAGTTTTATATATATAATATATGAAGGATATCTGTTATCCGAAATATGTAACATTTATTCCTTTTATTGTTATTTTTGGTGATGTTGTACCCTTTTAGACTGGTTATATATTATATTTTGTAGTGTACTGTATCATAATTTTATGATCCATCGCCCGTAAGATTTATCGTTGGCTATTATTCAGTCATTTATATATATATATATATATTTATATTCATATCAAGATAGACCCAAATAGTTCCACCTTTGTTTTCTAAGTCACTCAATATTAAATTTTCCGATATTTTTGTTTGTTTGTTTTCAATACTATGAAGATATGAAAATATCAATTTGTCGCTTGAAGACCCACATGCATGGTATGACAATGTGCTACATAATTAATGATTAATTTAGGTCCTGCATTACCTATTATGATATGTAAATGTATATATACATAGTTTTGTAGTTAAGCAAGCACCATTAATTAAAATATAAGATTTTTTTTGTTTGCGACATCTTATGATCCTACAATATTGAAAATATTAAAAACAATAGAAACATTGCTACATGTATAAATAATTCCTGAATTTACATAAGCTGGCATATATATAGCATAAACCCATAGAAAACTAACATAAATCTTGCAAATATAATTGTTCGAGCAGAGATCTTGAGGTAATATGGCTATTGTTAAGACAGATTTGATTTTGGAATTGTTTAAGCCATATGCTATTGTATTATTATTCATATTGCCACATGTAACTATATTACACATTTTTTTTTCCAGTATTTTCCAAAATGCCCAAACTGGTGAATGTTAAGAAGAAAATTCCAGGCACAAGGAAAGTCCCCCAAAAAGTCTAAGCAGTTGTGTGCCAACAGCAGTTGGCCATTCATGCACTAATCATGTGGACTAACATATGGCATGCCTTCAAATAGAAATACTAGTGTATCGGTACAACTAAATGTGACTATTGACCAGAATGTTCCTCCGAATATCATTTATGGAAAGATATACCAACAGTATTTTATTGGATCATTAACATTCAATCTCTTATATCAAAACTTGAGAGCTACACTTTGTGTGTAGGGAACTTTGATAGTGACTTGATAGATGATCATGTGATACCAGCTGAATTGGATTATATCTATATTTTAACGTAAAATAAATCATAGAATATCTTTTTAAATTCCTTTACATGCCAGATTCATTTAATATTCGCCTAATCTGCTTGGTGTTGAGTGTATATTGAGGATTCTCTTCTTGTCACTGCCTTTATTAATCCAGTTTTCATATAAATCTGTGTGATTAATGTCTATGAGTATGTGTAGTAAAATAAGCAAGGAGACATGGGATATGATTGAAATGAGACAACTATCCATCCAATATCAAATGAAGATTTTAAAAACTAGTAGTCTACATATACAATCGATGAATGTATGTCATCCACGATCATCAAAACCCATGCAGCATAGCAGGTCGATAAAAATTATCACATGAAACCAACAGCCCATACATTAAACATGTACAAAAATAGTTTTATACCAAATTTGAAGTTAAGACATAAGAGTTAAGAGATGCGGTATGATTGCCAATCGAATGAGACGGCTCAGTTCACCAAAGTTCAATTGATGTTGATGTAAGCAATTATTCAATCTATCATTATTTCTTATCTTGATAGACAAAGTCAGTGTTTTACATGTATATTTGTAAGTGTGCGCTATAGGTTGCATTTCTGTAAATATCAACAATGCAATTTCCCATAGGAACTCCTTTCACGGCTAAAACTGTACCACTTTTACTATGAAGTTTTGAAAAAATATATCCTAGAATGGAAAGTTCATATGCACTACTATTTTTTCAAAGGTCAAAATATAGGGCTGTGCGGCATATTTTCAACGCTTATATGCCCCGAACTTCTAAGAGTTTAAACTTACATTAAATTTCTATACTACCCCATTCTTGACTTAAGGATTTCCACAGACTTCAACTTGGTCACTATGAATATGTATATTTACTGGTAACATTCCCAAGTTATGTCTCTACGAGATGAAACATAAAGATCATATCCGGGAACCAGTACGTAAACAAAATTAATTGTCTATGAATATTTTATATCTCCCCAAAGAGGCGTGGTTTGAAAAACAGCTGTATTTACAAAGTGCAACCTATATTAACATTTATTCCAATAGAAAACTTTCTAAAACACTTTTCTCACAACAATACTTATATCTCAGAATTATAGCCTGAAAGAAATCACTGCATATACTCTAAGTTTTCTTTTACAGTACATTTTATACCCCACCCTGTATCAATTTTTACAGAATTTGAAAACAAAACTTTAATTATTGCCAGCTTACCCTATGAGCATGTTTTCTGACATGAAATGTCTAGAACATGTTTGAAACTATTTTGATAACAAATTGAAAGCACTTCAGAACACTATATATGTAATGTTTAGCAGCTAATCATTCAAACATTCAAGATTATATAAAGTGTCCAATCCTGCCTCCAGTCCACATCTTACTGTATGCCTATTTGTCAATGAAAGTTCACAATTACTGCCTCAAATGGTCAGTTAAGAAATCTTGTCACAACAGTATCATCTCTTACCATATATCTAATATATGAACTAGAAGTGTTTAAACAAAGCCATATTTGCAAAAGGTGTATGTATGAAGATACCAGTCTCATGTATGAATTCACTAAAAGTTTTATAGAAATGACTGCTAACATCTGAGTTTGCATAACTTCCAAGTACAGTTATTGGTTTCTATACAAAAGACCTTTAAAATGATAAAGTCATAGCATTTACAAGTTAAACTATTTGTTTTATGACCCAAGGGTAGGCATTTTCTCTGTTTTTGCCCTGGGGCCTCAAATTTCCTAAATCATTCTGCTGTTTCTAGCAATATGGAATATTTAGTGCATATTTAGGATAGAACACACTATTGTAAGTTTTATTGAGGTATTTTTGTATTTCTAGCTTGTATTTTTATGCTGTGATCACAAAAAGCACATTTAGGTGCTACGGCTTACTTTTGGGTTATCGACAGGATAAAACACCCCACCAATAATATTCAGGAAGGATCTATGAGTTTCAATGACTGCGAAGAGTAAATATAAGCACTTCTTAACAATTTAAATTACTAATAGGCACATATAATGAATTTATTATGCATTCAGGGCTTTAACTAAACTATGCATACTGTAAACTGTGAATTTATGCTGAGTCATCATAGTTAAGGCCCAGGATTTTCTCAATCTTCATGAAATTTTTATAAAACTTCATATTTGAGTTAATTTCATTAAAATCTCTGAGATAAACCAGATTTGGTGAAATTCTGTATGTTCCTTTTTTACCCAATATAGGTTGCATTTCTGTAAATATCAACAATGCAATTTCCCATAGGAACTCCTTTCACGGCTAAAACTGTACCACTTTTACTATGAAGTTTTGAAAAAATATATCCTAGAATGGAAAGTTCATATGCACTACTATTTTTTCAAAGGTCAAAATATAGGGCTGTGCGCATATTTTCAACGTTTATATGCCCGAACTTCTAAGAGTTTAAACTTACATTAAATTTCTATACTACCCCATTCTTGACTTAAGGATTTCCACAGACTTCAACTTGGTCACTATGAATATGTATATTTACTGGTAACATTGGAAAATGCAACCACCCACAATTAGATAATTTGTGTTCATTGCATCTCCCACCACGACTGATTTCGAACACCTTTATTCACTAACCTGTTTTTTTTACCTGCAAATATGAAATTTTCACTTTTTTATGTTGCAATATGCATTCATATATTTTTTTCTAGAAATGGATTATAAAAAAGTAAGCGAGGTATTAAAATTTTTTTAGATATGAAACAAAATGGCATTCTATGGGTAGACAAAGTTTGAAAAGTTTGGACCATTTTTTCCCCAATAATCTGAGGCAAACCATCACTTATAAAATGATTGGTACCTCATGTAGAAGTTTAAAAATTTGTTCTTTTAAAATGAATAACTATCAATGGGATCTGGAGACTTATAAATGTTGAAGTAATCAGGTTGTCTGTTTGTCTGTCTACTCTGTACATAGGATAGTAGAGGATAGATGATAAAGTCAATTTTTGATAATTTATATAATTATTCACCACAGCAAGAAGTTGTGTTTCAAACAAGGTTGAAATCCTTAGATTGAAGGTCAAGGTCACAAATAATGTTTTACACTGCAGATTGTATTTGAAAAAAAAACATGTTAGCCTTGTATCTCAAGTACCACTTGAATTAATTGGTGATATTTTGTATGGTTGTTTACCATTAATAGTAAATGTGTCACAAATATAATTAGAATCTGTTGTGTTTGATGAAAACATACATAGAACCCAAGAAGGCACTTTGAAAATGTAGTAGCTATTCATTTTTTGCAATTTTGCAGACCTTCTATATCTGTATCCAATGAATTTCTACCAATATAGGAACATCTCCGTATTTTGAGTAAAGGATAAAATAATTTACACACTCCTATAGTCTATGAATTCCTCCATCAATATATTTACACTTCAAATAATATGTACATATGTACACAGTTCACATTTACAAATAAAATACTTATTTATGTAACAGGTAAGAAGTGTCTGTTAACTATTTGAATAAAAACTTGTTTTGGACTTAGTCTAGGCAATCTGCAAACACTCTATGCGACCTATCTATTTAACTTTTAAATTTTAAATATATACAGCATTATATTTTACATCCAGATATGTGGCAAATTCAAAATGCCTTTCCTGGGTCCATAAAATAAGGAGGTGTATGATTGCCAATGAGACAACTATCCACCAGATACAAATGACATAGATGTATGTGACTATATATAGTCCACCATAAGGCCTTCAACTTTCACTTTCATATATGTTGGCCTTCAACTTTCACTTTCATGTATGTTGGCCTTCAACTTTCACTTTCATGTATGTTGGCCTTCAACTTTCACTTTCATGTATGTTGGCCTTCAACTTTCACTTTCATCAATGTTTTCATGGAACAGCTCTTATGAATTTAACATTGGAATCAAATAGTCTGATTGATAAATAATACTGAATTGAGTTGTTTGGTTTAGGTATTTTGAGCTTATATGTCATGTACCTAAAGATTTCTATCTGAAATTGAAGTAAAAAAGGGAAACTAAAAACTTTCCTCTTGAAGTCAAAGCCTCTATTGGTTGATTTACATAATCTTTGAAAGTATATTTTAATAGTGAATTAGATAATAAAAAAAGATATTGTTATCTTTCAGAGTGAAAGCAAATCGAGGTTGGAGAAGACGCTGGGTTGTGTTTGACGGAAAGACACTCAGATATTACCCTAATCATAAGGTAAAGAAAAAATCATGGAAGGAGGGATAATATTGATATTTGATAAGTTTATAAATAAAAAGAATAAGATGTGGTATGATTGCCATTGAGACAACTCTCCACCAGAGAACAAATGACATAGAAGTTAGCAACAAAGCTACAAAAGTCACAGAAATGACAGATGCAAAACAAGTCAATCAAGAAAAGAAATGCCTTGATTTATGTACAAAAAAATAAACTAAAAAAAAATATGATATACTGCAAGTTTTTTATTAAGTGTATAATCATAAGTTTATACTAAAATATGATTTTATTTTAAAATTAAATTATGATTAGAATTTTTTTTATTTTCCAGAAAAACGCATTTTCTGAGTTAAGGCTGTCTATATCTTATTCTTTGAAGTCCAGTTTCTATTTACTTCAATCACAAATGTTTGGACTCCTGTTGATGTAAAGCTTGACGTGTTGTTTGGACATCTGTCTAATGTTGAAGACTGTATATTGCAGACCTTAAGATATATTGTTTTCTTTGTATTGTTGGATTGCTGTTTCATTGACATATACCCTACATGTATATCTCTTATTTACATTTAAGTTCGTGTTTGTAACTAATATAATAATAAAACACATATTAGCAAACAATGGTAATGTAAAAAAACTTTGGTTTTCAGATGTAACATATTTAAAGGATTGATATTTGAGTAAGGATCAATTATGATAACCTTATTCATTCCTTGTTAGACGATTTTTATGTATATTTATGTAGCATTTTTTTTTTTCAGTCACAGATATCTAAGCGAATAATTCCACTTGCTTGTATGAACAGAGTTGAAGTTTGTGTTAAGGTAAGAAGACAAATTGTATATATGTTACAAAGTCTATCCAAATTTATTTTTGTAAAAAATTCAACTCGTCTATCCAAATTTATTTTTGCAAAGAATTCCGCTCAAGTCGATGCAAGGGGCAGTCTTAAACTTGCAGTGAGGTGAGAGGTTTTTTTTTGTTTTTTTGTTTTTTTGGCTCCATGTTGAAGGCCTCACTGTGACTTTGAGATGAAGAACAGCAATAAAAGCGCTGTTCCTTTGCTTATTGTGTGTTTTTTTTTCTGTGCATGTCCTGATTTTATGTCATGGATGGATACCCTATATCCTTTGTTTTTCTATTAAATTGTGTTTTCACTCTTGCAATCTTTGAACATATTTGTTTTGGGAAAACAGTGTTAAAAAAATATATTTATTTACACTAAAAATGATAACTACCTGTAAGTGCCTTGAGTCAGTGGAGCATGACTGCTTCCTGGTTTTTGTGCAATTTTGAAAGCTAATTTGGACTTTCCCTGCTGTTAAAAAACACTTTAATATAATAAAAGATTTATTGGCATTTAAGGATGTTCGCTACTCATTTTCAAAATAACAAGTTTTAAAAGACTTATAAATTGATAGTATATAGATAAAGAAACTAAAAAAAGCGAAAAACATGTAGGGTCCGTGAGCTTGTTTTCGAGATATAAGCCATTGAAAATTTGGCAGGAAATAATTCTCTCTAGATTTTTCATGCATTAAACATTGGCAACTTTTTTCTGTAAAAAAGGATGAAAAAATAAGGATTTTTAAAAAATTTTTAAAGATGACATTTTAAACTATATGTAATCAAATTATGGAAAGAAAAGTAGGGGTTAGTGGAAATTTTTTAATGGCATTACATTGATAAAACCAAAGGATTCCGAATATCTGGCAAAAATTCAAAAACAAGAGGAGCGAACATCCTTAATCTTACATTTTGGATTAGAAAAAATATCAAAAAAAAGTTCAGTAATAAACAGTCCAAAGGGTATACCAATGTTACAGAATAATCCACCAGGGATTGCAAATTTTGTTATGGTTAATGGTACTGGATTCTTGATGTTTTTGTCCCACCTGTGATGAAAATTGCAGTATGCGAGACATGGGGATTTCTATCCGGCGGTAGTGGCATAAACTATTTGTATAAAGCTTTATATTTCAGAAGGCAGAAGATCTTGATGCTTCATACCTTGTATGCAGATACCTTATGTTACAATGTTTCTGTCTGTCATATGTCCATTGGGAAAACTATAAATTTTGTCATATGAATTTCTCACTTATGAGTAGTAGGATAACTATGTTTGGTATATGGGTTCCTTGCAAGGCTTCCAAAACGGTCATATATTCCGGACATTTGTATAATGTCCGGTAAAAGTCCAGCTGGGCAAAGCATGAAACGGACATCTACTTTTTAGTTTTCAAGGCTTTCTTAAGAGACGGTCATTTTAACATAATTCGCAATCTTTTTGACCCAACCTTTTGCCTTTACCAGCCACACATTTCCGGTCATAAAAGTGACATGATCATTAAGTATTATCAAAACAACCCTTACTTTAATACCTTCTCATTTTAATCAAGGCTAAATAGTTGTCGAACAGCTGAAATTTACCTGTTCAGGTGACAGGTAAACTATTTTGAACCGGACATTGATTGGTCTATTCAAAGTTATTTTCTTACATTTCAGCGGTTTGCATCTAATTAATTTAGTCAAAAAGATTTAAATTATCAGAAATACGTTTACAAATATGATTTGATGAAAAAATTAAAAAGGTGAAAATGAAAAATTGTAACCACGTTGGGTTTGAACCAGAGACATGTCTCTGTTTGAACTAGTACATGTGTGCGCATGCGCGCAGGTATGAAATTTAATTATGCATCCTAATTTCTTCAAAAAATGCTTAAATTGTCATTGATACCTTAACTGACGTTTATTTCGAATATTTTCCTGAAGAAATAACGTAGAAAGAGCTACATACACTCATTCATGCTTTGCAAACGTACACGGAATTTACGTGTCCGTCTCTGGTCCATGATTTACCATTGTCAAGATAACATCCGGTATTAGATTTAAAAACGAAAGTAAAGTTTTTGACAACGTTATTTTGCACAAATAAAGAGTCTAAGGCAGATATAAATCGCTGATGTTGCACACTTCGAATGATGCACTGCCAATTTAACAGTTTACGTCAGAACTTCGAATTTGAATCAAAGAAAGTTTAATATTGTTTTTTTTTTAATGTCAATCATCGATCATGATCACTGGGATGGCCAACTCGGCAACTGATTTAGTGATTACCATAATTGCCTTTTGTTTATTTAGTCTTAAGGGATTAAAATCGGGATAATATATAAAATGTCTGGCTGGCTAAAAATAATTTTGGAAGCCCTGGTTCCTTGCAATGTCTACATGTCCGTCAGACAGGGTTCACCTGACCTCGACCTCATTTCATGGATCAGTGATCAAGGTTAAAGTTACATGATTAGGTAGGTCAACTATATGTGGTGTATGGAATGATTGTAAGGGTACATGTCAGTCTGGTAGCCTTGACCTAATTTTCATGCTTCATTTGTCTATGTTTAGTTTTTGTGTTTTGGTCTGTTTTTCGAATACTATAAGCAATAGGTCAACTTTATTTGGTGTATGGACTATCAACATAAAATCAGTCATGGTTAGTAAAACAGGCGAGTCATTTCAGTTTGTGCACTCTTCTGTGTCTTTCTTGGCCTCCTTATTAAAAAATGTGTAACATTTTTTATAGCATATAGGACATAAAATGTTATTCTACTCATATTTTAAGCTAAATATATTTGTCTGGACAAACACCTGACATTTTTTTCTACTTTACATTTACATTTATTAATAGTCTTCAAATCTCATACTTAAATTTTTATGCTTTTTATGGACCGACTTTATTTTAGCACTAACTTTCCTTTAGGTAACCAAAATCATGCAGTTTGGAATGGTAAATTATTCTAATTAGCATGATTTTAAGTACAATGTACTGTAAACAAAATGATTTTGTGAGCGATTTATTTAGGCAACTTTACGATTACAAAAAAAAAAGGAAAGAAATATATTTTTTTTTGTGAATATGTCAAACTTTGAACTTTTGATATGGATACATCTAGATCAAGGAAGGTGGAAAATTGAATAAATAAATTGCATGAAATCAATGAGAAAGGGCTAGAAACTTAGTTTGTTTACAGTATTGCCTGCTCTGAGAACACTGTAATAGGATAATTTTTCTGACAATAAAAAATTTGTTCTATAAAGCTTAATCAATTCAAATTTCTTAAAAGAGTTTTAGAATCTTTGATGTCTTAAGTATGCGCTATCACATTTCTGCAACTTATATTTCAGAATGTCTAAATCGGTCCATTTCTTGGAGGATTTTAACATGACAGGTCACTTATGAAAATTGTAGATGTTCTCTGAAATTCTATCTAAAATTCTATCACTTTTGTTGTATACTAAAGAATATAAACTTTCATGAATGTATAATTGAATTAAAAGATTCATAACACCCAAATTGACGAAATAAAAACTGTGGAATATGCAGGTTTTATGAAAATTGAAAGTAATGTTGTAGATATTCATTACTGGGGATTCATTATTATTTATTGGCGGCCAATTTTTAGTGGATTTCTTAGGTAAACATCAACCGTGATTTTAAATGTTCAATGAGGTACAAATTTTCTAAAGGCTTGTATGCAGACTTGGGCAGAACCATGAAATCAATAGATATAAGAAGATGTGGTATGTCGTGCCAATGAGACAACTCTCCATCCAAGTCAATATTTATAAATGTAAACCATTATAGGTCAAAGTACGGTCTTCAACACGGAGCCTAGGCTCACACCGAACAGTAAGCTATAAAGGGCCCCAAAAATTACTAGTGTAAAACCATTCAAACGGGAAAACCAACGGTCTAATCTATATAAAAACGAGAAACGAGAAACACTTATGAACCACATCAACAAACGACAACTACTGAACATCAGATTCTATTAATAAAATTACAATTTTTCCCTAATCCATGAATTTTATTGGTGCACACAAAATAAATGATTCCACAGTATATCTGAAAGAAATGGAGTTAAAATGAACATCTGGAGTTCACTGCATGGTCTTCACTTTATTTCTATAAGTTCACAGTAGATATGTATGAGACTGCATGATTACTGCAGAATGTTTTTTATCATATTTAATTTGGTCAAACTTTTATTTAAGGATGATAATATTCACTTATTTCACTTTTCTATTTGAACAAATACAATTATTTTTCTTTGTGAAGTTCAGTAACAATTTGCATCACTTACAGTGTTATTGTAGTATATATATATTTAGAGTAATTATGAATATAATATGTGTTTTCAGCTGTGTGATCCAATGGATGGATCTGTTGTAGAGTTGTCACTTGTTTAGACGTACTTATATATAAATATAGATATAAAGGAAAATGGGGGGGGTATGATTGCCAATGAGACAACTATTCACCAGAGGTCAAATGACAAAGATATAAGCAATTATATAAATATATGAATATGTATGTGAAAGATAACTAGCCTGTCAACTTGAATAGAGAAGCTTGAGTTGACTAACTTAGTAAGGCCAAATAAAAAGGAAGAACGTAATGGGTTTTATGTTGTTCCAGCTGTTTGAACTATTAAACAATAATTTAAACCTTTTTTAAATTTTGATGAGCACTTCAATAATTCTGTCAAGATACTATATATAAAATAAAATCTGAAAAAATTTGGGACCAATCCTAGCAGTTTTATATTCCTTGCTTACAGCAAATTTTATTGTCTTTCAGTTTTTTATTTGACAAATTTGATATCTTTTACAGGATAAAAACGCAGACCGTTTCAAGTTCAACCTGATCAACCAGAACAGGACATTTTTGTTTGCAGCAGAAACATTGAGTAAGATATGATTACTGTTTAAGGATGTATTAATGTGAAATTAAAAAAATCTAGAATTTAAAATTGATACTATAAGTCAGAAGAGCATTAGTTAAGGAACAAAATAAGCTAAAAATATTGATAGGTTATGGAGCTCCTTTTTGAGATATTTCATATTTTTTAAATGGCGGGAAAAGGCTGACTCTGACTTTTACCTTATATTTGCATTGGTATTATTTGGGTCTCAAATTGAAAGAAAAGAAATCTAGAATCTGCTTAAATTTTGGTAAATGACCTTTTATGAGGTAGTGAAGTCTTATATGAAAAGAAAAATGGGTGTTATGGGGCAAAATATTTTACCCTGTATCATAGGATAAAAAAACAAAGGAGTCCGAACATCTGACAAAAATTCCTAAACCTCAAATAAGTACATCCTTAAATGAAGATATATTTAGTACAACATTTATACTGTAGATTCCTTTATTTTCGTGGGTACCAATTTTCGTGGATTGAGGAAATCTTGCATTTTCGTGGATATATTTCGTTGTTTTTCAAAAATCTGCATATAATCATACAGCAAATTTATAATTCGTTGAACATTTAAATTTGTGGTTTCCGTAGACCCCAGAAATCCACGAAAATTGGTATCCAACAAATAATAATGAATCCACAGTAATGACCACCACCACAATGAGATAAGGATACACAGTTTTTTGTTCAAAATGGAAGAAATCTTGTGAGAGTGTGATATGAAATAAATAAATTAAGTAGTATTCTACTATAGAATCAAGAAGACAGTTTATACTTATTTTTAATTTTACAAAAAAACAAGTAAATCCTCATAAAATTTAAAGTGTGTGATAACAAAAAGTTTGATGTGATATGAAATATATGAGCCTTAAACATGTTAAAAGAGGGATGGATGGACCTTTTCCAGGATGTTGGGATACGGCCTTTATTTTTGCGGGAATTCATGATTTACACTTATCAAGACTTGGGAGGTAATGATTTATTTTTCAAGATTTAGGAAAAAATACTTATCTTTCTAAAATATAAATAAGAAGATGCGGTATGAGTGCCAATGAGACAACTCTATCCAAGTCACAATGTATAAAAAGTTAACAATTATAGGTCAAAGTATGGCCTTCAAGACGGAGCCTTGGCTCACACCGAACAGCAAGCTACAATGGGCCCCAAAATGACTAGTGTAAAACCATTCATACAGGAAAACCAACGGTCTAATCTATATAAAAAACGAGAAACAAGAAACACCTATGAACAACACCAACAAACGACAACCACTTGTTTTTCTCTCAGGAATTTAGGAATTCGGGATGACACCCCCTCCTACCCCCTCTATTTAAAACATGTCTGGTGGTTGTGTAAATCACAAAATTTTAATCCTACTTTTGAATTTGATAGACAATTCCTTATTTTTTTGTTTTTTTCCTTTATAACTCAGGAAATCAATTGAACGTGTTTGATAAAACAAAAATTGATCTCGGATACATATGATCATGTAATATAGATACAGTTAATGGAAACTTCCATAAATGAGCAATTCAGAAACCTATGGAAAATGGATATATACAATGAATATTCTGTAGTAACTTTAACTGTGAAAACTGATTAACTGAAAACAAATCTACAGTTCTGAAAAGGTTTGGTTTTGACAGTTTTTACTGTTGCGAAAAGTTCAAATTATTTTGTGGCTTCTATGATTTAGTTGAGTTTGATAATTTTCAATAGAATAATCACGTTTTGAATTAATTAAGGTTTGTAAATCAAGGTTAATAATTATTATATTTATTTTTAGATGAATGTACTCTATGGGCCAACACATTAATGGAAGCTATAATTAACTATGAGGTAGGTGATAAAATATATTATTATGCTAGATTTTGATTGGTTAATACAAAGGAGATAATTTACTCTATCCCAATGCAAATACTCTATTACCCTTCACAGAGACCCTTGATCAATTGTGCATGTTATAAGTTACGGATTGTTGTTATGTACAAGACGTCATGGTTTATGAATTTCAATTTGAACATTTTCTTGGGGTAATAATCTGCTCTATCACCCTATCAACTAAGTATTATTTATATAATGTACACATTGATGTTTTAGACTCTTTTTATTGTGGAGTTAGGCAGCCATATGCTATCATTGGATAAGCTGAAAATAATTATTTACTTAATTTGTTGAAAAACTCAAATTGTTTGAAAAACTCAAATTGTAACAGAAACTTGCACTAAAAAAAGTTCCTTGTTTGATATGTACTGTAACCCGATATATTATCCTTGTAAGAATTTGATCAGGATATAATATCTGTAGAGAAACTTGATAGAGTTGATTATGTAATAGATTGTACATACATTCAGTTTGAGTGTTGCTGTTTAAGGTAAATCCAATAAAGAGCTTTGAATGTAGGAAGTCTTTAAAGTATTATTTTCATTTTGTATCATTGTTAAATAAGATTCTTTAAATGACTTTGAAATTATATACAGTAACCTGATGACAAAAAATTTTGCCATTGTGTACCAAATAAAGATTCCATTAGTTAAGACTAAGAATTTATTTTTAGTTTCAGTCCCCCATATGCATTTATTTTAAGTTTCAATCCCCCCATATGCATTTATTTTTAGTTTCAGTCTCCCCATATGCATTTATTTTGCAATGCTGTTTAAACATTTTGTAGACATACAAGACTTGTATCCTTCTTGTGTTATGTCCCATTAAAATTTATTTCCAGAAACCAAAGAATGGTGAGCCAGAAGGTGGACAAATGTTTGATCCTGATAAAATGGTAAGTTTTCCAATTGTAAATTTTACTTATTTTATACAACCTAATCTATTCAATATGACAATAAACTGGGAAGTTTTCCAATTGTAAATTTTCCTTATCTTATACCACCTAATCTATTCAATATGACAATAAAATGGTAAGTTTTCCAATTGTAAATTTTCCTTGTTTTATACTGTTAGGAATGTAGATCTTAATTTATTCAATGTGTCAATAAAATGTTAAGTTTTCCAGTTGTAAATATGCCTTATTTTATACCATTAGGAATGTAGATCTTAATCTATTCAATGTGTCAATAAAATGTTTAGTTTTCCAGTTGTAAATTTTCATATTTTTATACCGTTAGAAATGTAGATCTTAATTTATTCAATATGACAATAAAATGTTAAGTTTTCCCATTGTAAATATTCCTTATTTTATACCATTAGAAATGTAGATCCTAATTAAATAAATAAGAAAATAAAATGAAAATTTTTTCCAAATGCATTGTTTCCTTATTTTATACCGTTACAAATGTAGATCATAGAGATCTTAATCTATTCAATATGACAATTAAATGGTAAGTGTTTCAATTGTAAATTTCCTTATTTTACAAATGAATATTAATGGGAAAATAGATTCTAATCAAATTAGAGTCTATTATCATCATATCCAATTGTATGTTTCCTTCCCTGTCATAGTAAGGAATCATGTCATTGTTAAATGGTAAGCAATCCATGTTATATACTTTATGAGGGTCTTGATTTGAGAAAAAAAAATATATCAGTCGAGCAGCATGAAAATGATCATACCGAAAGATCTAATGTAAATTTGAGAAAATATTGACAGTTTTGGAACACCATATTAAAAGAGCTTTTTTTTTTTTTTTAAATAAATGAAATATTATTTATTATATCAAAACATTATGTTTTAGGGTTTTATTAAATTTGAGAGGAAAGGAGAATTGTTTGTAGCAATCAAAGCAGGAAAACTATGTTACTATGATTCACATCAGGTTAGTAAAATCCTAACTAAATTTGTAACAGTAAAATCACTGATTGATGTCACTTGGGTTTTATAGTATCAGGCAGTCATTGCCTAGACAAAAAAGGTCAAAATGATGTTTGTAAAATAAATTGTAATTGATGTTTGTTCCAGTAAAATGACTGATATATGTCGCTAAAGATTTAAAGTACCAGACAATCATTCCCTAGACGAAAAAGGTCAAAATGATGTTTGTAAAATAAATTGTAATTGATGTTTGTTCCAGTAAAATGACTGATATATGTCACTAAAGATTTAAAGTACCAGACAATCATTCCCTAGACAAAAAAGGTAAAATGATGTTTGTAAAATAAATTGTAATTGATGTTTGTTCCAGTAAAATGACTGATATATGTCGCTAAAGATTTAAAGTACCAGACAATCATTCCCTAGACGAAAAAGGTCAAAATGATGTTTGTAAAATAAATTGTAATTGATGTTTGTTCCAGTAAAATGACTGATATATGTCACTAAAGATTTAAAGTACCAGACAATCATTCCCTAGACAAAAAAGGTAAAATGATGTTTGTAAAATAAATTGTAATTGATGTTTGTTCCAGTAAAATGACTGATATATGTCACTAAAGATTTAAAGTACCAGACAATCATTCCCTAGACAAAAAAGGTAAAATGATGTTTGTAAAATAAATTGTAATTGATGTTTGTTCCAGTAAAATGACTGATATATGTCACTAAAGATTTAAAGTACCAGACAATCATTCCCTAGACAAAAAAGGTAAAATGATGTTTGTAAAATAAATTGTAATTGATGTTTGTTCCAGTAAAATGACTGATATATGTCGCTAAAGATTTAAAGTACCAGACAATCATTCCCTAGACATATCACACAGATGTTTAATGTTACTCAGATGTGAGTCAAAAATTAAAAAAAAGATTTTAGAAACGCAATTTTTTTAAATATTGACACTTATTGCATTTTTCATTATGAATTCATAGTGAAACATCCAATACAGTTTATAAAACAGGAGACATACACAATGTTGCATTTAACTTTTGGAAGGCACACATTCTAACATTTAAATACCAATAGCCAGTGCATAAACATTCTTAAAAGAAAAATATTGATCGCTATAGGTCAATATCTAATGTGGATATATAATTTCCAGAAAGTTTTTCTGGTTACAAATCCTTTTTAACATTTTTTGTTTATTTACATGACAGGATTACAAGATTGCATCACCGATAAATGAAATCGACATGAAGTTAGCATCAGTTAAGGAAATAAGTCGGAATAAAATGCAGCTGTCCACTCACTATGGACATTTTATGTAAGTTAGTTGGAATAAAATGCAGCTGTCCACTCACTATGCACATTTTATGTAAGTTGGTCAGAATAAAATGCAGCTGTCCACTCACTATGGACATTTTATGTAAGTTAGTCGAAACAAAATGCAGCTGTCTACTCACTATGGACATTTTATGTAAGTTAGTCAGAACAAAATTCATCTGTCCACTCATTATGGACATTTTATGTAAGAGTAACTATGAATTCAGAAATTATTGTGATGTTTTTATTACTGTGAAAAAAAGCAACAGCATCAGGTTCGCAATAATAAAAACTTGACATCATTATTTCAATTGTGATTTTCCTTCATAATATTTTTGCAATCCTATTAATTAGATTTCACATTTCTGCCAGAGGTCAATGATTCGCCATAATAAATGCATGCATTAGTTTCTGCATTTACAGTAACTGATACATGTAAAATGAAATGTGGCAACCCAGCATACAACAAAAAAGTTTACAAAAACATAGGCAGATTTAATATCAAAGGTAGTTCAAATAAAATTCAGGCCTTTGTTTACTTTAGGGATCAAAAGTAATTTTTTTAATTTGAAAGTTATCTTGAAAAATGTTTTGTGGTTATTTTGTATCAAAATGAAAATAAGTTGTGGTATTGTTGCCAATATGACACAAGTATCAACCAGAGACCAAGAACAAGGATGTTTACAATTCTAAGTGACTGTACGACCTTCAAGAAAGTTTCTTTTTTCTATAAAAATATCTTAAGATCTCTTGATCCACTAACTTTAATTTTCTGAAAACAGATTGTTAGACAAGATTTTATTTTGGGAAGAATGCCAAGACATGAAAGTTTAAGAGTATATAAATGGTGTTGGTCAGGTTAAAAGTATGGTGTAACAGTTTTGAAATTTAGAATTTATTTGAAAAAGCAAAAGAGAAGTGGATTGCTGGTTTCAGTCTTATAGGGACATATCAAGAGACTGAGATAATTTAAGGATGTTCGCTCCTTTTGTTTTTGAATTTTTGCCAGATATTCAGAATCCTCTGGTTTTATCCACGTAGTGCCATTGAAAAATTTTGCCCGCTAACCCCTACTTTTCTTTTCATAATTTTATTACATGTAGTTTAAAAAGCCATATTTGAAAATCTTAAAAAAATCTTTTTTTCATAGTATATAAAAGAAAAAAGATGCAAATGTTAAATGTATGAAACATCTAGAGAGAATCACTTCCTGCAAAATTTCCAATGGCTTATATCTCGAAAACAAGCACACAGACCCTTAATTTTTTCTGCTTTTTAGTTCCTTTATTTATATTCTTTAAATTTATAACAATCTTTTGAAAAGCTTGTTATTTTGAAACAGAGTAAAGGTAACATCCGTAAACAATTATATGTAAGTTCATGTATTAACATTTACTTTCCAAAAATGAAAATCCTATAGATAGCAGAGGAAGGATGAACTCGGAATTCTATGTTCCTGAAAACGTGTCATTATGTAGTTTTATACTTCCTCCACATGATTTTACGGAAAAAATAATCTGAGGTGGATTTTGCTGCTCTGTTTATGTACTTCTGGTCCTTTTCAAATTTGTTGTACCTGATGAACGTTAATCCAGAAACAAATGCTTTATGGACGGAAATCAAATAATGTATTTTTTTATGATCAAGTTGATTGAAATTTTTCTGGTGACCTGACTTTAAAGAATTTGATTAGTCTGTTATGGGCCCAAAGCATAAAATCACTTTTGTCAAGAAAAAATAAAAAATGGAATAACATAAAAAAAAAAACAATTGATCGAAAAAAATGGAACTTGATAATAGAATAATTAAGTCAGTATACAGTGAATGTTCTTTTATTGGTGGAAACCAACTTTTGCAATCGCTATTCTGCAAATTATTATAAATCTGAATTATGGTTTTAAATTTTGCACAGTGAAAACCTATGATATATTGTGAAGTTTTTAGCTGTCTTTTTTTATGGTTTTACCAAATCTCAAAATCCACGAGAAAATGATGCTCCATGAACATGCTGAAAAATAATATTAAGACATAAAAGTAAAATATCATTATTGACAAACTGGTCAAAGGGAGGTAATATGTGTCAACATTATAAATTTATCTTGTGTGACTGTAAATTGAAGTCTTTTGTTTGTCTGAAGTCTATGAAAACTATATACTTGAATGTCTTTTGATAAATTATGTGCTTGTTTTTGTCTTTTTGGGCAGTTGTCTTTGTCCATATATTGTTCTTTTGCATCAACATTTTGTCCTTTTGTATGACAGACACAGTTAAATATACTTTAAAATGTTAATTGAAAAATTAATCCTGTAAATCTGATGTTCAATTTTCATTCATTTTTCTGTCAATTTCTTTTTTTTTTTTGGCAGATTACTTTTCACAGAAAAACAAGACTGTGTATATTGGAAGATGGCCATGGAGGATGCCATAGCAGACGGTCTTGGAGACAATACTGTATGTGTTATAAAACATTTTAGATAAATGTCTGTTATTATATAATATCTTGGATTCAGTGGATTTTTATCTCCTAGATTACAAATAAGTTTTTAGTACTGAACAAAGAATGTTTTTCAAGTTCTTTGAAAGATTCATGATTGAGTATTTTTCTAAAACCAAAATACCATTGCTATCCAACCTTCTATAAAATTCTATAAAATTAAATGGAGCCGAGGGTACACATTAATCATACAGCAACCCAACAATTCCAAAAAACATAGACATTTATAGATCAACACACAGCCTTCAACATATGTAAAAGTTGCAAATAGAATGAACAAAGACTTTAAAATATCTGCCATCAATAGAAAATTCCTAAATGACCAAAAAAAACCATTAATACATTTTATATTTGGTCTTAACACTGCTCTGTTTATAATTTCAGGTTTTGGACAGTGTGAGAGAAAACCAGAGTAACCATTTCTGTGCAGATTGTAGGGCACCAGGTAAGATCATGTGAGAGAAAACCAGAGCAACCATTTCAGTGCAGTTTGTAGGGCACCAGGTAAGATCGTGTGAGAGAAAACCAGAGTAACCATTTCTGTGCAGTTTGTAGGGCACCAGGTAAGATCATGTGAGAGAAAACCAGAGTAACCATTTCTGTGCAGATTGTAGGGCAGGTAAGATCATGTGAGAGAAAACCAGAGTAACCATTTCTGTGCAGATTGTAGGGCACCAGGTAAATACATATTGTGGGTTTTCTTTTTTTAATGTTTAATTACACTGATTTAATAATTTTTATTACATATAAAACAATTAAATGATGTACTGTAAATCCACTTACTTTTGTGAGCGATTTATTTTCTGGACTTTCTTGAGTAGAAAAATAATGCTTATATAAATTGTCGTGAGTGTCTTCTCCTAATATGAATACACCAAACAATTTAGAAAATCACAAAAACAAAGTGCTGCAAATCTTTTAGAAAGGGCAAAATGCTAAAAAATAGTATCCACGAATAGAAGTTGGTGTGCAGAATATTGTACAAGATACTATAAGATTATTGCACTTATCGTCCGAATGTAGGATATGATATCGCACACAAACTTAAGATAGCAATTTATATTCTGTGAAGGATAATTTTCACCACTATTCATAAAATAAACCTTTTATTGAATGGCAAAACTTACAAAATGAGAAAACCATCATGTAAACCAAACAATAATGTCACCCTTTTGAAGTGATATTAAACTGCATGCAATAACAGGGAATATTAACTTTTGGTTATATTCTTCAGGTGATCTATTATTGCCCTATAATGATATTAACAAATATGTTGTAACTAACATTCTGTCTCTGTTTTACAGATGCACACTGGGCTTCCATTAATATTGGCATTGTTCTGTGTAAAAACTGTGCAGGTAAATTATGTTAATTAGATTACACAACATATGTCTTGATATTACTTATCGAAGGACCAAATAATTGGGCTTATTATGTTCTTCACACAAGCACACAGGGCTCTTATTTTTAAAGGCACTTTTCATATATTGAGTGGTAGGGGTGAACTACAGGAATATGCCTCTTTTTCACTACATATAATTTTATGATTAGATGCAAATTTGCGATGAAAATTACCAATATTATTTACCTTACAAATCTATTTATATAAGTACAAGCAAGAATCTATAAGTAGAAAAAAAGTTGCAAAAGAATTAATAAATGATAAAAATGTTATAAACGAATAATTGTATTAAAATAAAACTAACTCTGAATATAAAAAATTGACTGGTTTCAGGAATCCACCGAGACTTTGACCACAGAATATCTCGTATAAAATCTTTAAGGATGGATACTACTATATGGACACCTAGTCTGATAGAAGTAAGAATTTTACAGTTTAAGTTATTGTATGTTCGCTACTCTTGTTTTGACTTTTTGTCAGATATTCTGAAACCTCTAGTTTTATCCATGTAGTGCCAATAAAAATGTTGCCCGCTAATAAACACCTACTTTTATTTGCATAATTTTAATACATATAGTACTAAAAGCCATTTTTGAAAATCTTACAAAATCCTTTTTATTTTTTCATAGTTTTTGAAAGAAAAAAGGTGCCAATGTTAAAAGTATGAAAAATGTAGAGAGAATCATTTCCTGCCAAATTTTAAGTTGATTATATCTCAAAAACAAGGACACAGCCCTGTCATTATTTTCTGATTTTTAAGTTCCGTTATTTATAAACTATTAATTTATAACAGTCTTTTAAAAAAGTTTGTTATTTTGAAACAGAGGAATGAATATCCATAAGACGGTAAATTTTAAAATGGCATTAATCATCATTCACAATAGTATTTAATTGGATGAAATGAAATGTAGGGCAAGCATTACAGAGAATAAAACAGCAGTGACATGCTCGTGTCAGAAATCTATGCAGTGTTGGGAATAACACAACATCCTCAGCATGAATAAATCATCTTGTGGGTTATGTCAACTTATCCATAGGTTTTCATCGGTGTGAAGGGGTTAATTTTAGGAAAGAGGGGGTCAAATATTTTAGTTGAAAATCTATTTAAATCATTTTCTGTTTGATTAATTTGCATACTGTGGATTTATTCATTTTTCGTGGATTGAGGAAAAATTGTATTTTCCTGCATATTTGATATTATGGTTTTGCTAAATTCTGCATACAATACTATAGATAAATGGCACTTTGTTGAACATCTAAGTTTGTGGTTTATCTATGTCCACAAAATCCTCAAAAATTGGTATCCAACTAATAATATTAGTTACACAGTGTGCAATTGTCCTAATACAGGAATTTATCGGGTCAATAAAATTCATGTCGGGTGCACTGAAATTTATTAGGACAATATCAGCCAATCAAATTGTGAGAAATTACTCTAAATCAGGATAATAATGAATCCACAGTTTTATATGTAAACTTTGTTTCAGTTAATGAAGGCTATAGGTAATGAAAATGCCAACAAATTCTGGGAGAGCAGATTACAAGCAGTACATGGTATCAATACAGAGTCGTCTCCCATTAACAGAAAACAATTCATTCAAGATAAATATGAGAGAAAGTTATGGATAGATCAGCATCCACTCATTGGAGGGCTGAATGAGGTATTCCTTAAACTTATATAGGATGTTTAGATTAAATGGCTTTTATACCACATCTCCTTATTTTATGTTCAACAAGGGTTCAACAGTGTTCCAAGGTCATAAAGCTTTCTTTTTATATCAAAATTACCCAAACATGAATTGTACATAATTTGAAATTTACAGCTATGTATAAGGACTATTTTGTGTGAAATATTTTCTACTTTCTTATATGTTCTTTCTGACTTGGCCCAAATTAGTGGTTCTATACCTCATGTAGAAAAAGAGTCTAATTCCATGTAAAGTTGCATGCAGTACATTAACCAACTATGAAAAAGAGGAGACAGAACTAAAAAAAAAAACAAAGCAGGACCAAACCTTTAAATCTTTAATCTCTAGTTGAACCAAATGTGCATTATCACTGTATATTATTTGTAAAGCAAGGTAATTTTAGAATTGTCCTTTTGGGAAATTTTTTATCTCAAAAATCTTTTCATGGGGAATAAATGGCAATGAGTTGATAAGTTTTTTGATTCTGCAGAATTTTTCACTATAATGCTTTTTGAGATTGTGTCCTTTTATCAGATTCTTTTTAACGGTAGAAAAATTCTGCACTCTATAAAGTATGATTATAGTTCAAGGATTTACTGTTAAATGTATTGCATTCTTAATGTTTTGATTCAAACACCCTTGATGAGTTTTATGTATATGAAAAACATGTCTGGTTAAATTATAATGACATTTATTAAGGATATAACACTGTTGACTATCTTAATAATAATGATGATAATACTTGTTTCAGGAATTACTCCGGGTTGTTGTAACAGAGGACATTTTACAGACCATGAAAATTGTTTTCTCTGGAGCAGATGTAAGTCTTGTAAAATACTCTGTCCAATAGATCCACTATTTAAAATATATACTCTTCTAGTGGGATAGTATTTATTCTCTTATGGCTGTGACCTGTTATCTATTTCTGTCATGAAGAGATATTTCTCTATCTGATACGAAGTAACGAAAAATGTGTTAATTTGATTGGCTTATCCAGTATCATGAAACGATATTACAACATTTCCATTGGTTATTCCTTAGGTTCATTTATGACTTTCAAATGTTACGAAGATGTGCATTTTGTCCATGGCAGTGGAGAAATGTCATTTCTTCAACAATATGGAAAACACTCACACTTTTCACCCGAAAATCTTTTTTTTGTCAAATTTTATTGCATTCTGAAGCATACAAAAGGTAAAAAAATGTCTGATGTTCAAGATTAACCCCAGAACAGGACATATGACGTCATACTGGTATGTTCAAAAGACTAGATCAAAGATTCACGGTTTTTTTATTTAACACATGAGAATATTAACCATTAGAGAAATAGGTTTTATCAACTCATTAGAATTAGATATTGTTTGATATTAGCTCTTCTTATTTAATTTAAATAGTAATACATTTGTAATAAACTTGCTAAAGGCTCATTTATTATCATATTGAAATGAAATAACTCTAGTTGATATCAACTGTGAAACCTACAAATAATGTTGATCTTGCTATCAAACTGAAAGACGATTTGCATTAATTGTTTTCTATGTTGTGGTTGGTGTACTGTTGTTTGTCTTTTTCTTTTTTAGCCATGGCATTGTCAGTTTATTTTCAACTTATGAGTTTGAATGTCCCATTGGTATCCTTCGCCTCTCTTTCTCTAAAACAGAAATGATTTCATTAAATTATATATAAAATGATAAATGGATGTGATTGCTCCTGTAATTTTATGCAACATAATATTGTACTGAAGATAGTATTACTAAAGATAGTATTATATTTCCCTTTTGTAGATTTTATTCACTGAAAGTACTACAGGAAAAACAGGTAAATACTGTAAATTCAGAAATTATTGATTGTGATTTTTGAAGAATGGACAAAAATGCGACATTAATTATTGCCATTTCAAGAAAATCTGCATACAACTATATGTATCAAATATCAGAATGCAAGTTCGTATTATTGCGATACTCACCCAGTCGCATTATTCGCATTTATAATAAAAACCCTGTAATAATTTCTGAATTTACAATATAAACATAAGGAGTTGTGGTATGATTACCAGTGCGTCAATGAAGCAAAAGAAAGAACAAAGTACAAATAGGTGAACAATAGCATGTCACTATATAGCCTTTAACAATGAGCAAAACCCGCACCCTTTAGTTAGCTATATAATTTTTATATTAGGTTACAGGACACATATATATACTGTAAATTCAGAGATAATTGCAAGATTTTTGTCGAGCCTGCGACTTTTGTCGCAGAAAGCTCCACATAAGGATAGTGATCCGGCGGCGGCATTAGCTAACTACTTAAAAGCTTTGTATTTTAGAAAGTGGAAGACCTGGATGCTTCATACTTTGTATATAGATGCCTTATGTTACGAAGTTTCCGTCTGTCACATGTCCATTGTCCATGACCTCATTTTCATGGTTCAGTGACTACTTGAAAAAAAGTTAAGATTTTTTGTAATGTTAATTTCTCTCTTATAATGAGTAATAGGATAACTATATTTGGTATGTGCGTACCTTGCAAGGTCCTCATGCCCGTCAGACAGTTTTCACTTGACCTCGACCTCATTTCACAGATCAGTGAACAAGGTTAAGTTTTGGTGGTCAAGTCCATATCTCAGATACTAGAAGCAATAGGTCTAGCATATTCGGTGTATGGAAGGACTGTAAGGTGTACATGTCCACCTGGCAGGTGTCATCTGACCTTGACCTCATTTTCATGGTTCAGTGGTTATAGTTAAGTTTTTGTGTTTTGGTCTGTTTTTCTTATACTGTATGCAATAGGTCTAATATATTTGGTGTATGGAATGATTGTAAGGTGTACATGTCTAGCTGGGAGGTTTCTTCTGACCTTGACCTCATTTTCATGGTTCAGTGGTCAATGTTAAATTTTTTAGTTTTGGTCTTTTTTTCTAATACTATATGCAATAGGTCAACTATATTGGGTGTATGGAAATATTTTATGATGTACATGTCAGTCTGGCCAGTTTTATTTGACCTTGACCTCATTTTCACGGTTCATAGCTCAGTGTTAAGTTTTTGTGTTTTGGTCTGTTTTTCTATTACTATAAGCAATAGGTCAACTATATTTGTTGTATGAAAGGATTTCAAGCTGTACATGTCTGCCTGGCATGGTTCATCTGACCTTGACCTCATTTTCATGGTTCATTAGTCAATGTTTTATTTTCTTGGTTAAGTCTGTATCTTAGAAACTATAAGCAATAGGTTAACTATATTTAGTGTATTGAATGATTGTAAGGTGTACATGTATTTCTTGTTTGGTTTATATGACCTTGACCTCATTTTCTTGGATCATGTTAAGTTTATGTGATAGTTGTAGTAAAGCTTTATATTTAGAACTATCAACATAATACCAATGATTAGTAAAGAAGGCGAGACATTTCAGCGTGTGCACTCTTGTTATTAATGTGAATAATGCGACTTGTTGATTATCACAATAATAAGAACTCACATTCTGATATCTGATACATATATCTATGCAGATTTTCCTGAAATTGCAATAATTAAACTCACATTTTTGTCCATTTTTCAAAAATCGAAATAATAAATGCACACAATAATTTCTGAATTAACAGTACATACATGTATATTAAACACTAAAAAACAGAAAAAATGGGGACCTGTACGCATATTTTTCTTCAACTTATTGGTAAGTAATAAGGTTTTGTTGGATCAATAGTTAATTTCACCAGTAATTTTCTACAATATATTTTATTTTCGTGGATATTTGATTTCTTAAATTTTGTTTAAGTCTGCAATTGGTATCCCATATATAGAAATGAATCTACAGTAATTCTTATAAAAGATAATTTATTTTATTTTCAGCTTTTGATTTTGCAAAGGATGAAGGCCAAAGACTACAGACTGTAAGTTGAGGACGAAAATATAATCAAGTTTATTGAAAGTCAGAGATTTGAAAATGATTTGTTAAACAGAAAAGGAATGACTAGATGGAAAGATTGGGGTGAAAAATTAATTTTTCAACAAGGCTCAAGACCTAAATTTCTTTATTGTGGAAAACAAAGTTTTAGAATGCTTAGTTACTTTGATTTTGTCTTGCAATTGAACTGAGATATGATTTGGAATTTTTATGCCCCCACCTTAGTGGAGGAGGCATTAAGTTTTACCCTTGTCCGTCTGTACGTCCGTCCGTCCGTCCATACGTCCCAAAGTTGGTTTCCGTTCTCTAACTTTAGTTTGCATCAACCAAATGTTATGAAACTTATACACAATGCCTATTACCACATAAAACAGATCAAGTTCCAAATTGGGTGGTGTCACTTTTACCGTTCATGAGTTATGCCCCTTTATAACATAAAAGTTGCTGAATTTTTCTTTTCCGTTCTTTAACTTTAGTTTGCCTCAACCAAATGTAATGAAACTTGTACACAATGCTTATTACCACATAATACAGATCAAGTTCAAATTTGGTAGGCGTCACTTTTACTGTTCTTGAGTTATGCCCTTTATAATCTTAAAAATTGTTGAATTTTGTGTTTCCATTCTTTAACTTTAGTTTGCCTCAACCAAATGTTATGAAACTTATACACAATGCTTATTACCACATAATACAGATCAAGTTAGAAATTTGGTGGCCTCACTATAACTGTCCTTGAGTTATGCCCCTTTATAAACATAAAAACTGCTGAATTATTCATTTCTGTTCTCTAACTTAATGTAAGTTAGCCTCAACCAAATGTCATGAGACTTATACACAATACTTACTACCACAATACTCAGATCAAGTACAAATTTGGGTAGCATCACTTTTACCATCTTCAGTTATGTCCCTTCATAACATTATATGATATGCAAGCGGGGGCATCATCTGTGTCCCATGGACACATTCCCCATTATTTAAGTCTGAAATTTGAGGACTGTATGTCTGTTGAAAAATTTTAAACAAGAAATATTTGTTAATCCAGTTTTCAACTTTAAATCATTTTTCAATCTATATCTGTTTCTCAGCCTTTCAAGATATAACTGACATTAAGATATTGTATATATCTTAAATATATTTTATTGTCTCTTTTAGGAATTTCTGTATCATAATGGAGGTGACAGTAAGTAAATTAGATAGCTTTTAATATAAATCATAGAAATGCAATATAAGTCGTGCTCTTTTGCTGTATGTACTATTTTCAAAAAAGGAAAAGATATTTCTGGTTAATGAATTGAAATACAGTCAAAACCTGCCTTAACAGTCATCTCGTTTCAGCAGTCACCTGCCTTACTGGATCCGGGAAAGAATACTTTTATTTTTTCGGGAAAAGGGATTCCTACCGCCCCTCTAAATTGCTACCAAGAGGCAGTAGTGATCGGCTTAAAATATTTTTAGCATGTTTACGATACTGTCGATTTATTTATTTTCATGGGAACCAATTTTCATGGATTGAGGAAAACTTGCATTTTCGTGGATATTTGATTTTGTGGTTGTGCCAAAGTCTTCATACATTCTTATAGAAAATTTGTAATTTGTTGTACACTAGAATTTTTGGTTCCCGATAACCACAAAATCCATGAAAATTGGTATCCAATGAATAATAATGAATCCACTGTATTTCAAGAAAGATTTGATACATGCTGATGTACTTCTTTGACCATTCTGATGTTTAGATTATTTGCTTAACAAATCTTAATTCTTACCTGACACTACATGTACTTTTGAGTAAGAATCAACTGTGTATAAAAAAATCCAAATATCAACTCTTTGTAAAATCCCTCCTTTTTCTTTCTATTCAAATAAGGTTTCTGTATGTTCTACTTCTTTTTTTTACGAACTAAAGCTTATTCAATTATTGTGCCTGTTTAGTATACAAATTCAGCCCATTATTTTTTTATTTCTAGGAACATCCAGAGCCTCAGCTGACATTGATGAGGTATGTGAACATATAAATATACAATATTAGGTCAATGTCAGAAAAGTATAAACTTTTTTGTATTAGGCTGAGAAACTGGGGAAGGGCGAGGTTGTACCGATTCTTTCCCCAGTTTTGTGCCGAAATACAAAAAAGTTTATATTTTTCTTACATTGACCTAATATTGTTTTTATACTGCAACTTAAATTAATACATTGATAGCTATTTAAATTGAAACACAAATTTCAAACATATTTTCATCCCATAATGAACCCCTGATTGTGGAAAAAGTGATCCATGAGGAAATTGACATTGCACAAAATATAGCTTTTGTTACTATATTTAGGAAATAAACACAACTAGTTGCAGTATAAAGTCTCTGAAGTAATCTTTATTATGTACATTTAGTAAATATTTAGATGATCAATTCTGTAACTTTCGTAAGCTCAGCTTACACAGTGTTGGAAATTTTTTTGATCTAAATACAATTTGCTATTAAAGGTAATCTTGGTCAAAATAGATTTATAAAACCATGTGCTTTTATGACACATGTTCAAAAATTGTACAGCATAACAGATGGATAATGACTATAACAGAACACAGTCTAATGAAACGTTAATAAGACCTTAAACAATACAGGTTTGCAGGGATTGGGTAATTGTAATTGATTACATTTTTTAATAGACAGTTATTGACAGTAATCTGTAATCGAAACATTTTCTATTCCATGAAATCGTAATTTAATCGATTACTGTAAAAATCATGATGTTATCATGGATTACATTTCGATTACATTTCAATTACTTTAGTAAAATAGTTTGATGAAATATAACCTAGTTTAAATGAAAATAGACAACTGCATGTATTCATCAGTTTATAATACTGATAAAATAGAATATTCTAATATTACTTGAGAGTTTATCAAAAATCTGAGGTTTGTCATGGCATGTAAATAAAAACTTGTACAGCAGACGCCAGTCACATGAATGCCAACTTGTAGATCACATAGTGATTGTCCTAAAACATGGATAATAATTAGCAGAACTCAATTATTACACATACAAAAGAACTTGTACAGCGGGAAGTAAATCTGTCACGGTAAAGAAAACCTCAAAAAATGAGTAGACAAATCAATATGTATAAAAATAAGAAGATGTGGTATGATTGCCAATGAGACAAATAAACACCCAAGTTCAAATGAAGTGGATATAAGCAATTATAGGCCACTGTACAGCCTTCAACAATGAGAAAAATTTATACCGTATAGTCAGCTATAAAAGGCCTGACATGAAAAATATGAAACAATTCAATTCAGACAAATCAATATGGCTTGGTAATACAAACTTGTTTAGCACGTAATCAAGACACATCAATCCCAATTAACTCACTAAGCAGTTGTTATTGAATTATTAAAGTGAATAATGCTACAATATTATTGTATATGATATACTTATTTTTGTGATATTTTTGTTCCCTCCAACCACATGATATTATCCATTGAGTTTATTTGTGTTAAAACTATATATATAAAGCCCTACAAGTCAACAATGTTTTCACAAACCATGAACCGAGAATAAAAATACTTCTCAGTAGGGATCTGAAAAAAAAAAAAACTTGCCCAGCAAATTGTAGATGTGTCATGATTTTTTTGTTGTAGGCTTTGGCGTTACGGTTACGTGCAGAAATTACTATGGAAGGTCACTTGTTAAAGACAGGACCCAGAAATAGAAATGGTAAGTACTACAAAATAGAGCATTCGATATATGGAGTTACTACAGAACATGCTGGGGTTTGTATTCAATAATCCAAACATTCTAACTACAGACTTTCGTAACCAATATTAACAACATGATACCTTGAAACCATGTTACTCATACAAAACATGTTAACAATATTAACAATCGATGAATATTGAAAAAACAAAATAAAATATCATTTTAATGCATTTTTCCCAAGTCTATTGATGTGTAGACTGGACACAATTTCTTTGGACATACATTTGTTTGTAAGCAAACAGTTCACGTTTACTTATCATTCAACTATAGAAAAAAAAATTTAATCTTGAATGATAGCACCTTGAAGTCACAGTATGGAGGTTTTTGTGAAGTGAACTTAAAATATTAAAAGCTTCAAATTCTATATAAGAGTAACTGGTAATTTTTCGACCTTTGTATACTTTACATGTACTATATACAGTTGAATGTTTAAAAATATTTGAACATTTTTTTTAGCCTTTATGGACAGATATTGTGTAATTGAACATGGTTGTTTACGATACTTTGTGAATGAAAAGGTAAGTTACGAGGAAAGTAATCTTTTGAGATCGAAGGATGTTAAGTGATCTTTACTGTATTTCATTGATATGAGCAATCATTTAGATATTAGATATAAAACACTATATATTGCTCAGGCAATCAGTGGCCTATTATGATATAAGCACAGTCAGTTAATTCTATATAGGGTGAAAGCAAAGCTGGAATCTGCATACTAAATTTACTTACCATGTTTATATCATATTAAGTCACTGTGTAGTCATAATATCCTACTGGCTTTCTGATACTTGAAAAAAAAAACATGAAATTGAGAATGGAAATGGGGAATTTGTCAAAGAGACAACAACCCGACCAAAGAGCAGAAAACAGCTCAAGGCCACCAATGGGTCTTCAACACAACAAGAAAATCACGCACCTGTTGGCAGGTTTCGGCTGGGCCCTAACAAAAATGTGTACTAGTTCAGCAAAAAATGGATTACTCACTAAACTCCGAAACATATAAATGAACCAAAATTAAAAAAAACATACACAAGTAACAAAGGCCAGAGGCTCCTGACTTGCGACAGGTGCGAAGATGCGGTGGAGTTGAACATGTTTTGTGAGATCTCAACCCTCCCCTATACCTTTAGCCAATGTTGAATAAACAAACACAGCAATACGCACAGTAAAACTCAGTTTAAAAGAAGTTGGAGTCCCATGTTGAATAGGTAACAGAAGAAACTAATCAATATTACAATGATAACATAAAGTAACAAAGGACTACTAGCAGTTATTGACATGCCAGCTCCAAACATGATTATATATTACTAACTTTGAATATTTAACAGATGCCGTCTTATTTCTGTCAATGTCAATAACAATAACTCTTTTACACAATGTGTATTAAATATACAGGGTAAACATTTGACTTCACATATCCAATTGAATTTTCTGATATCTTTAGAAAGTAGATTATATGTTTTTATTAACAGGGGCAGATTAAGGGGGGGTCCTGGGGGTCCTGGGGTGCCAGGGCCCCCCTTATGGAGCTTTATTTATGGTTAATCCAGACTTTTTACCGCTTCCACTACAAATTTTGTCTAGTTTGGGGCCCATCGGCCCCCCTTATTCAAAGTCCTTAATCCGCATCTGATTAAGACCCTGTCTACTTGTCTGTTGGTGCTCTATAGTAATCAATTTGTCAATCTGTCCATCAGCCCTTCCTTGTGGAACAATCAATTCATTTTCAAAATTTTTATGCACAGTATTAATACCTATAAAAGGAAGGTCCTTTTAATGTTTTGTGAAAATTAGATAAAAATTGTTATGAAAAAGTTAGTTTTTGTTTATATATCGCAAATTTTGAGAATTGTATTTTTGTGCTAGAATTTCAACAAAAATCGACATGTTTAGTTAGCTGACAAGCCAAAACATAAATAATTCATGTGACAAAACCAACAGCCTGATTTATGTTGAAAACAATAAACAAAAAAACAAATATGAAAGACAGAAACCAACAACATCTACTGAATTATTGGATAGACACATATATATAGAATGAGGAGCTGTAAAACATATTTGTGGCCCTTCAACCTGATGTTTATTTGCAATATTATCAATTTTTTATAATTGACAGTCATCGACAGCTAGAGACAGTATAGATAATGAAAGTATGTTGTGTGTTCAGGCCGTTACTAATGTGGAAAAGTAAGTACAGCTTGATCGAAAAATCGGTCAAATATTTTGCTTAGTTATCTCCCTTACCCAAAAACCTTGCCAAGTAGAAATCCATAGTTTTGCTTAATTTTGTCCTGGTTAGACCATAAGTTTAAATAAATTCTTGCAGTAGGGATAAAATTGTCTTGGCAAAGGAAAGATATCGAGAAATGGCTTAATTTAAGATTATCTTGCAGCTTTGGATAACACTGTCTTATTTAATTTTGGTAGATAATATTTTGCTTGCCAAATTTAATTCACAATATTGAATTCATTTTCCAATACACCTTGTTTTAGATCATGATTATTTTATTAAGATGAGACAAAAAGAAACAGACTAAACTTTCCAACTGATGGGTTGTCTAACCTTTGTTGTGGTAATCACAGAGAAACTGGCCACTTTTAAAGTAACTGGTCATTCATATATTGTGAATTCATTATTATTTGTGGTTTACCAATTTTGGGAGATTTTTAAGGTGTAGGTGAACCATGAATAGAAAATTAAACTAACCCCAGTACTGGTACCCTAAAGTAAAAAACTGAAATGATGTTGCCTTTATTAAAGTTTTAACATTGCTATGTTTAAATTATCTTGAAACGCTAAGGCAATAGATTTAAATATTTATTTGTTGTTTTTTAATTCAGTATGATTTTTCCAACCTGGTTTGTCAACTCGGTGTAAGTGTTCATGCTATAAAAGATTTATTTTTGTTTGTGAGTGAATGGTGTGAAGTTACATATTTCACTGTTGCACGACAGTGTTTTAATTTTAATGCTTTTTTTCTTAATTTAGAGTGCTTTTGATGTTTGATTTAACATTAGAACAAGATTGTTGTGCATTCTATACTAAAGCATATTTAATTTCACTTTTTAGGTTGAGAAAAATTGAAAGTGAACATCATACCTCATCTCCTTATTTTTATATTTTGAGTGAAAAGTTTTTTATTTATCTTAAAATTTGCCTGTCTTTGATAGTGAAGGGTGTTATGATTTGGGTAACAGTTCTTTCATGAAAGGGCAGGAACCAGACATTTTACCCCTTTAAGCTTCTGCGACGATGTACTTTTACAGACGTTTTTGTAAACTATGATCTCAATATGAAATTGAATATACTATTTTATTGATGTCTATTTTTAGAAATGCGTTAAAACTATAAATACTTATGGCAATCTGCGCCTAAAATTCATACTAGGAGTTAATAAGTAAAAATAATGCAGCAAAGCTGACAATCTAAGATACTTGCTTGTTTTATGCATGTGCCATTAAAATTTTAATTTAATAAGGAAACAATTGTTAATCACAATTATGCAATCTGAGAAACGATTGGTGTATGTAGACCGATAAAATGGTCCTTTGGTGTTCTTTGCCAACTAGTGAAATGGTTGATTTATGCCTCTTTATATCATCTTTGCCCAGGCAGAGTCGACAGACAGTCAATTTTGATAAATTGTTCCAAAAAATAATACAGATGGACTTCAAACAGGACTTCCCAGTCAGTGACAGGTCTGTTGAGGAATGATATATATAATGGTATCTTTCTTTATTGAATATACAGGTTATAGACTTTGGATGATGTTATTATATATTCTTTATTTTCAGTTCATTTCTAGCCCTTTCCATAAATCTCATTTCCTGAGTGACTGATCTTATTATTTAAAAAAAAAAATTTTATAATTATTTTTTTTCTTTTGATGGAAGTAGTATTGTTTTTTTGGGCAAAAAAGTGTCAACATTTAGCATTCTCAATCCTCGCTTTTTTTAAGGAATATTTGGATAAAAATGAGAAGGCATGATAAGAGCCATTATCTAAACATAAATTCAAATTTTTCATTCAGCCATAAAAGTGACTTTTCATATTTTTTTTTTCAAAACTTCTGATCCACTTCATCAATTGACTTTTGATGGTCAATTTACAGAATTATACAAAAATTTTCAGCATGAATATCTCATTCGATGGTATATTTTGACTTATTGTATAATTCTTTGCACCTGCTTATATTTGACTATGTGTATCAAACTTCAGGTCAGTACTCAATCTTAATAGAGTACGCCAGTTGTCAGTAAGGAAGAGTATACGCCCAGATAGTATGAAGAGGTTTGTCTAGTTATCTCCCTTTCTGATTATAGTTACCTCCCTTTGCTTTCCTTTATTATATACTCTGTATGTACAGCATGTGTTAATGTATTGTTATTATTTTTTTATCTTAATTATTAACAGTGTATATTGTCTATTGTAATGCTATATGTCAAATATTATAATATTCAAGAACTAATGTTTTATGGATTATGATAATTGTTTTTTTTTTTTTTTTTTTTATTCTGGCAGAAATGATTTTCTAAATTTTGAAATTTGTGATGTACCCATGCAATGAAGATTAGAATGTAATTAGAGGTTCAATTTGCGAAATGAGATATCATACAAACATCCAACATCTAAGGATTTTATTAAATGTTTTAAAATTATATAAAATGATACCTTTCATTTTGAAGAATTCAGGAACACAATTTATTTGACAATGTTATTTTCTATTAACTAATAGTTTATTCAGAGATATATAATTTAACAGGATATTGTATCTGGAACATATAATTACCATATATTGTAAAATTTGTATATTATAGCTTTAATTGAGCAAATAGAATTTATATTCAAGATGATGTCAATTTATGTTTTTTTTACTCTAACACTTTAAACTTAATGATTTTAAAAGATATTGTGTAATTCACTTCAGAAATGTACAAGAAATTTTAAAAAGTAACTTGTTTAAGTAATACACCTGTTTAAGGACAATTTTGTAGAGAAAATGATCTCCATATACAGTGAAATCATTATTATTTATAGGATACCAATTTTAGTGGATTTCATGGGTTAGGTAAACCACGAATTTAAATGTTCAACAAAATACACATTTTCTAAAGAAATATAAGAAGATGTGGTATGAGTGCCAATGAGACAACTCTCCATCCAAGTCAAAATTTATAAAAGTAAACCATTATAGGTCAAAGTATGGTCTTCAACACGGAGCCTTGGCTCACACCGAACAGCAAGCTATAAAGGGCCCAAAAATTACTAGTGTAAAACCATTCAAACGGGAAAACCAACGGTCTAATCTATATAAAAAACGAGAAACACTTATGCGACCAACATCAACAATGACAACTACTGAACATCAGATTCCTGACTTAGGATAGGTGCAAACAATTGCAGCGGGTTTAAACGTTTTAATGGTACCAAACCTTCACCCTTATCTGAAACAATAGTGTAATGTCACAACATAGAAAGACACACTATAAAATATCAATTGAAATGGCTTAACTCAATCAAAAGACATATTAACACCAGTGAACATACACTGAACAAATAAATTTGATCTATGATACAATGTAAATACAAAATAAATAAACTAAGGGAAGAATAATTAAAGTAACATGTTATACCACTGTGAAATGTTAAACAATTATATAAATAAAGGCTTGTATAAACAAACTTTGGTAAATCAAAGAAATCAATTATCAAAGAAAGTTTTCCTCAATTCACGAAAAATAGGTATCGTAGAAAAATAAATGAATCCACAGTATACCTTACTGCTATTTGTCAACATGAATGGACATCACAGAATTGCCTGTAAAACTTTGAGGTCACAAGAAAAAATGGCTGGTGCCATAAAAAGATCAGTCAATAGTTCATGTGTTGCAAATTCTCAGGTCAAGCGTCTTAGATTCTCAAATAACAATAAGGTATATTTCTCCCTCTTTCAATATTTTATCTTGAACAGTCAGGAGTATATTTTAATTTTTGGAAAAATTATTAATAGACTCCAACTAATATCTGCAGAGTCATCACCTGGGGATTTGTTCGTCAATTACAATAATAAAAACTTGTTCATTATATTGTGGAAAAATGTGATCAGAAGGCCATACGGTGACCTATAGTTGTTAACTTCTGCCATTTGGTGGAGAGTTGCCTCATTGGTAATTATACCACATCTTCTTATTTTTATATTGAATGAAATGAGATCCTTTCAACAGTAGTTTTTACTGTGAGTTACTGCATGAAATACTTATGAAAATGGTATGACATACTAACTTACTAATTATGGTGATTGTGTGAAAATTGAATTTCTACACTGTCAGTTCTACTAACATGTGATTTATTTCCCATTAATACACATATGATAGTATTGGATGCAATAATACTAATATAAAGAGTTGTGAAATGTGAATGTTTTTGAAAAAAATGTCAGAATGCTAAAAAACAATAGTTAGCTTGAAAAAGTTGTGAATTGATTGCTAAAAATAATGACTGGCAGCTGTATTGATTGAGAATTTGAGGAAGTAAACTCTGGATTTTACTGTCACAAATTTGATTTTCTAATAACACATACACTAGCTGAGCCAAAGAAATAGCTATTTGTAATAATAATATCTTCTATTGATGTCTACATTTAAATAAAGTAAATGTACTGCAATCTTCTAGTCATTGCAGCATCAGAATTGTTAATCAAATGTATTGGAAAGTTCATCAGCGTTATGATGCTGTCCTTAGTTTGAACTCTAAACATGTATTTCTCCCAAAAACTAAATTGTTATCCATCAAATCATAGTCAACATTGGAATAATAGGATAAGAATTATTCTAATTTATCCTGAATGTTTTAAATCTACTATGAACAATTATTATGCATTATTATCATGATTATATTATTGAATTCTTTTTCTAAAAAAATAGAACAAAATAAAAATAACATGAGTCACCACAAGAAAAGGTTTCAGTCTGGTGAGAGAAACAAACATATTTATTTGGCCTCAACCATTGAAAAGTTGTAAAGAATATCATCACAGAGATTTATTTTTTATGCCCCACTTACGTAGTAGAGGGGCATTATGTTTTTCAGTCTGTGCATCCGTTCGTTCGTCCGTCCTATCCGCTTCAGGTTAAAGTTTTTGGTCAAGGTAGTTTTTGATAAGTTGAAGTCCAATCAACTTGAAACTTAGTACACATGATATGATCTTTCTAATTTTAATGCCAAATTAGAGTTTTACCCCAATTTCACGGTCCACTGAACATAGAAAATGATAGTGTGAGTGGGGCATCCGTGTACTATGGACACATTCTTTTTTTGTTTAAGTACAATATTTATCCTTAAAATATTCTTTCTAGAACAGAAATTTGGTTGTAGTTTTTAAATATGTATGATTTTTTTGTAATTGTAGATACCCTAATGCATTTGAGTTGAGTACAAGAAAAACTAACAACAGAACTTACCTGTTTGCTGCCTCTACACCTGAGGAAAAGATGACATGGATGAGAACACTTACTAAGGTACTTAAAAATTCCTATTTACTGTTTCTTTTTTCATGGGATTGATTGATTGTTGGTGTTTTAATATCATTTTCAGCATGCTTTATCATGGCTGCCCTTTTTATTAGTAGAGGAAGCCTGAGTACCTTGACAGAACCATAGACCTTTTGCAGGAAAAGTGGCAATTATAGTCAATTGAGATTGGAGTCAAACACACCTTGCCACAGTACAGTTTGTAGTCAAACACACCTTGCCACAGTACAGTTTGAACTAACATGCTCAGTATTAACAGGCTAGTGATCACTGTAAAGGAACTACTTAGACCACATGGCCACCATTTGCATGGGAAGATAAGAGTACAGCCAGCTCTTCTTTAATGGAAAACCTTTTTTTTTTTATTAGATGAAATGAACTTAAGGATGTACACCTCTGAAGAGCCAAAAATTTCTAGAATTAAACTTTTTTTCTTAACCAGATTTTTGGGTTTATTGTCGAGCCTGCAACTTTTGTTGCAAAAGCGAGACATAGCGATCCTACATTCCGTCGTTGTAGGCGGCGTCCACAAATATTCACTCTGTGGTTAAAGTTTTTGAAATTTTAATAACTTTCTTAAACTATCCTGAATTTCTACCAAACTTGGACAGAAGCTTGTTTATGATCATAAGATAGTATCCAGAAGTAAATTTTGTAACAAAAAATCCTGTTTATCTGTATTTTACTTATAAATGGACTTAGTTTTTCTGCCAGTTAACATTACATTCACTCTGTGTATAAAGTTTTTAAAATTTTAATAACTTTCTTAAAATATCCTGAATTTCTACCAAACTTGGACAGAAGCTTGTTTATGATCATAAAATAGTATCCAGAAGTAAATTTTGTAAAAAAAAAAAAATCCTGTTTATCCGTATTTTAATTATAAATGGACTTAGTTTTTCTGCCAGTTAACATTACATTCACTCTGTGGTTAAAGTTTTAAAAATTTTGATAACTTTCTTAAATTATCCTGGATTTGTACCAAACTTGGACAGAAGCTTGTTTATGATCAAAAGCTAGTATCAAGAAGGAAATTTTGTAAAAATTTATTTCCTGTTTTTCCGTATATTACTTATAAATGGACTTTCAGTTAACATTACATACAGTCTGCAGTTAAAAGTTTTTAAAACATTTATTAGATTCATTAACCATCCTGGATTTTTACCAAATTTGGACAGAAGCTTCTTACAATCAAAAGATAGTATCTAGAGGAAAATTTTTAATAATTTTTTCCCCATTCAATAAATTTATGTTTCAACTCTTTTATAAATCTATAGATTTGATTGCATACTTTATTCATTTTTTACAAGCATAACTTTTTTCATACATTTCAAACGTTTTATTTCATTAACTGTAAATCTATTATGTGCATTCCCCTATCACACTGAAAACATAGACAACAGCAAAAGTAGGCGAGACACTGGGTTCCGCGGAACACTTACCAATTTTATGACTGTAAAAAAAAAAAATTTCGTGAAGAAAAAAATCATATGGTGGTGCACTTTATTTTGCTACGGCCATTTGAAAGTACCAAATTTTGATGATTTTCCCATTTTTCAACAATTTTTACCCATTTTTGGGCTGTTATCATGAAAAAATCACAGTTTCACAATTAAACTTTTTTTCATACTTTCAATAAAGATGAAGTGGACTAATTTGAATAAATTTAACTTAAAAAGACTATAGGTAGGTGTTAATATAAGAAAGTTTTATAAAATTTTGTTGCTTTTTCGTGTCAAATTTACCATGCTGTCAATATTGTAAATTTGGGATTTTCCTCTTTTTTTTAGAACAAAAAGCATATTATTTCAACTTCTTTGTTATAAATGATTGAAAAAATACATATCTAAGAAATTTGAAAAGAAAAAATTGATATGGGATGTACATGTTTCTGGTAAAATCATTTCTTGTACCCCTCACCCATTTTCTCAACATTTTGGCTAATGAGACCGACTTGATTGGTGGCCTTCGGTGTTTTCTGCTCTTTGGTCGTGTTTTCCATTCTTTATTTTATGTTATTGATGAAACTGTTTTTGACAGATACCTGCAGAGACTCTTTACTTCTGTGGGGGAAGTCATTTTACATTTGGTCCTTATGGGTATTGTAAATTCAGAAATTATTTCGATATTTTTTTAATGCAAAAAATGTGAGTGTATTGTAGTGTATTGCAGAAAAAAGATCTGTCAGCACAAATTGTATGATGGACAAGTAATGATGATCCTCTATTTATCAACATATTTTCATTTGTGCCTGTTTTATGCCCACAATATCTTTGTTTACTGTTATTCAACTTATTTTTGCTGATACTTAATTTTGCTTTTAGCCCTTTCTATCACATTTTGCTGCAATTTAATTTCATGATTTTCATTGAATAAGGGAAGATCCAAGTTTTACATATTCATGACAATTTATATCCACATTATCTTTCAACTCATGAAAGTTGCAAAAAAAAAGTTGGTTTACAGTATATCTTTCTTTTAGCTTTTGAACAGTTATTGAATAGAGCATGTATATATAAAACATTTGCATATATAAATACATGAATAGATAAAATTTAATTTTTTTTGCAGTTGTTTTGTCCTATACATTTTATTAAAGAAATACATGACAAGGAGTTTTCATTGGCAGGGAATTTCTACATGAAGGCAGGGGTTGCTTCGGTAAGTAAACACTGGTAAATTATTTCTACATCAAATCTCAGTTTGCCTCATTGAGTATATATTTAACAGCGAGTTGTCCTCCCTTTTTCAAACTTTGATAACTTTGCCATCCATCATAATGATAAAAAATTGAAGAAATTTAAACATGCAGGTCAATGTTTTTTATCACTGTCAATTTAAACATTTTAAACGAGGAAGCAGCTTTTACTTGCATGGGAGTTTTTGAGAATCATATGACTAAAGGGTAAATTGGGTATGTGCCAATGAGACAGCAACCCAACAACAACAAAAAAAAACAAAAAGACACCTTAGTAGTCAAAACACAGTTTTAAACAATATTCGAGTATCTATACATTATGCCAAGCTATAAATTGTAATGCTTTTTATTCCCCCGCAACTGAAAGTTAGGGGGCATATTGTTTTACCCCTGTCCGTCTGTCTGTCCGTCCTTCCGTCTGTCCTTCCGTCCAACCCATTATGAGGATACAGCTATTCCAGATAACTCCTCCTACAGTTTGAATGCTAGGATGTTTTCACTTTTCTGGCGGTTTGAACATATGTTGAAGGTGTGCATGTGGTCAGGGTTTTGATTTTTGTCTTGCCTTGACGGAGACAAAAAGCGAGACATAGGTATGCTGTTTCTGGCGGCGACAGCGGCGTCAACAATGTATTAGTTGGTGATTAGGTCTAGTTCATGGTGAACCACTAGTGATAGGTCAATGATATTTGGTATGCAGTTGTATCAGCATTGGCACATCTCATTACCATGGAGATTATTTGGCCCAGCCCCCTCAGTCAAGGTCTATTGACTTTGAAACTTTGCTTAGTTTACATGTATTAGTTTGTGATTAGGTCAGTTTATGGGGAACCACTAGTGGTAGGTCAATGATATTTGGTATGCAGTTGTATTAGCATTGGCACATCTCATTTCCATGGAGAAAATTTGGTCCTTACCCCTCAATCATGGTCTATTGACTTTGAAACTTTTGCTTAGTTTACATGTATTAGTTTGTGATTAGGTCAGTTTAAGATGAACCACTAAAGTCAATGATATTCGGTATGCAAACGTATTGGCATTTACAAGTTTTATTTCCATGGAGATTATATAACCCCACCCCTAATTATGGTTCATTGACTTTGAAACTTTAACATAGTTTACAAGTTAATGTTTGTGTTTAGGTTTGTTTAAAGGGAACAACTTATGAAAAGTCAATGATATTTGGTTTGCAGTTGTATTAGCATTGGCACATCTCATTTGGATGGAGATTGTTTAGCCCTGTACCTTCAGTCATTTTGCATTTCAACATTTGCATTGTCAAAATAACAAATAGGCGAGACATATCTCTGTGTTAACAGTTTATTATTAATATTTGCTCTTTTGGGAGATAGTTGAATTTAATCATTTTTGGAGTATATACTTGCATAAGAGGTGCATAGCGTTTCCGGATAACTCCTCCTACAGTGAACCATAGACCTATGTGCTCCCATGCTCAACTTTGTGTATTTTAAAAAAACCTTTGCATCTGCGGGGGCATCATTTGTGTCTCCCAGACACAATAATATCTCAAAGAAAGTCCTACATTGACTTTGTTATAATACAGTTACTTCAGAATGGAGTGCCAGGGCATCACTTTGTCTAGTTTTTTTTAAATCCAAAACAGCCTAAAGTAAAAATGAATTTCTTAAAATATCTGTTGTTATATTATTTCAGGAATGGCAGAAAACATGGATACTTGTAGATAGAAAGGTTGTGAGATATTTAGATGATGTAAGTTCATTATCATTAGAACTCAAATTGTTTTCTTTGCAACTGATGTACATGAATTATGCATGTGCTGCCTTTAATTGAAAGTGCCTTGAGTGGCTACATGTAACAGTATTCTTCAGTGGGTTGGGTAATAAGGAGTTTTATTGAAAGTCTTGATTGATGTGCCATTAGAAACAATTTAAAAAAAAATATATTTAAAAAATAAACAATACTTCAAAACATAAAAATTAGATTAATTATTGTTACAAAAACATAAACCATAACGTACAGTTTTATTCATTAAAAGCATTTATTAGAATTTGAAATCATCAAGTTTGACAATTTTTATTTTTAAGTTTTTATTCAGATATATGTTGCTAAAAGTATATATCAAGTCAGTTCTCTGAGAATAATAAATATTGGAAATATTGAAATAAATTACTTATGATTAAATTTTATGGAAATATTTACTAAAAATAAATTATTTTAATTATAGGGATAAAGATAATATCTTATATGGTTGATGCCTCATTGTGAAATCTATATACATATCTAGCTAGTTCTAAGTTAAGAGAATATATATGATAAATATACAAATATTTACTGATGCAAAATTTTTTGTTTACAGGAACAAAAGTTACTAGAAATAGATCTCAGAAAAGTTTCTAATATTCGTAAGTTTAAAATTATTGTTTTTTTTGCTCATCGAAGATCTTTCTACTTTTAAAACAGGCCTGTATTTCACAAAAATCTTACCACTAAAATTGGTCGGAAGTATGCTGAATTGTTCATTGTTACAATCATTATAAGTCGTAAGATTTTTTGGGAAATACAGACAAGGGCTCCAGATACTGAGTAGGGAAATTTTTTGACAGTTGAATTTTACTCAATTATTTAAGTGATTTACATGGTATTTTGTGAAGTTGAGGCTAAAGCAAATGAGAAATGATTACATAAGTAGTACAACTGAAAAGTTTAATGGTTCAAAAATACAAAACACAATAAATTGCTTGTTAAATTTCCAAGCTACAGATTAGATTTTTTCATTGTTAAAAACATCACAGCATGATTTTTTTGTGGACTTGAAAATTACAGATTTTTAGATTTTAGATTTTATTGTAAAGCAACGCTCAGACACATATATGTTTAACATGAGGTAAATATACAATAGTAAACATGATTTATAATACAATGGTAACATTTAAAACAAAACAAATAAAATTCATACAAATCAATATACATATCACAATAAGTTATTTAGCTTTCTAATAAAAGATGACACCTGTCTATATAAATTAACATTGCAATAAGATAACATAACAGATAATTTCTGTACATGTATGTACAACAAAAGTCAATTTCATTGAACAAAGTTAGTATATTCAAACACCAATAGAATATCTTTTTAATAGTAATTATTTTAACAGAGGTTACAAATTGCAGAAAATACTGCTATATAATATCTGTATGTTCATTTTTCAATCTGATTGAAAAAAAATATATATCCTATGTCTTCGCTTATAAGGATCTGACAACATTCCTTTATACTTTTTGTTTTCAAAACATTTTGGTGTCCTCTAGTGTTGCAGTAATCATACTCACACCTTACAAAAATTTGAGGCCAAAATTTTATTGGCTGATGTAATAATTACCAGAACAGAAAGTAAAACAAAGTGTTGCCAGATCCTTGTCAGAAAAGCATGGACATGAGATCTGTATTTAATCAGATCGGTTCATTTTATTAGATGGTTTCCTGTCATCTGTTGTTTTTTTCTTAAAAAAATAAAGTTTTTATAATTTTCCTTCATTACAGAATATGTTGAGCATGTGGCAGGTCAACCATGTCCCTATGCTGCAGAGAGTGGCAAATGTTTTACCATAGATATTCCAGGAAGGTAAGTTTTTGACTTGTGGTGTGGGGAGGGGGATAAGGCACTTAGAAATGTTTGTGGTAGGGGGTGAGTTTCTGAGACATTGTGCACCCCACATTTTTCATATATTTTGAATATTAAACAAAAAAACATACCCTATTATATATTTTTTGACAAATATTTGCCTAAAGCTAGCATGCTTACGCTATTTCATGGTGAGATGAATAGATATGACAATTATTTGATGCATTTACAACTGCAGTTTTAATCGCATCTGGGAAAAAAATTGACATTTGAATAATTTTTAGATACTTACATTTCAATCAGCAACCTTGTCATATATTTCATCTTCATTTATTATTTAGTAGTAAATACATAATACAATCACAACTCAGTCACCCGTGATGATATCGATATCAATCGTAAAGGCTTTATCACACCTTTAATCTGGGAATCATTGATTGCAGTCACTGTTGCAACATTTATCAAACCCCTAATCTTTTCAGTCAAACCTATAATCTTCATTTCAAACCTCCTTATCTGTAATCATGTCACATAAAAACCGTGAGGTATATGTAATATATTTCTTTTTCTATCATTTATCAACCAATATAATCGAGCAGAGCTCTTGGGATTATATCGGTTGATATGGATGTGATATTGTTATCAACCTTATCATATATCAGAAGGTTTCAAAAAATTTACCTAATCCAGTGGTTCATCGTCTCATTACCACACATTACATAGCAAGTGCCACTCCCCCCTAGGCTTATTGATACCCTTGATCTTTAAGACAGACTTAAAGTGATACTGTGGAACATCCTTTCACTTTGAGTTAATGAGAATGTGAAGAATATTTTGCTGAATGACAGCAAAGTTGTACAAAAACAAATTTTGAAAATCACTAGAGTGAGGAAAGTGTTGAATTTGGGAAAAATGAGAGAAAGATAAAAAGTATAACATTTATAAACTGACTTTCATTTATTTAAGGATACACATACAATATTTTATCATACTATACTTTGAATGATCTTTTTAATTGATCCAAAATCTACATAATAGTTTGAGATTGTTGAGAAATATGAAGTAAATTGAAATAGTAAGTAATACTACTTTAACGCGTACAGAATGTTGGGATAGTTATTCAGTTGTATGAATGAAGTCGCGTGCATTTCCTTTATAAATTTGGGGATGGACTTGAGCATGACGTTACTGCACTGATACATGACGTCATTGTCTAATATTTTCGAGTATCAAGTCCTGTTCATGATCTTAAAAATATTAGGCAGTAAGATCAAAGAGAAAATGTACTAATTGCCGATAAAACAACTTTACTTTTTAGGTCACTGTACTTCCAAGCAGATTTACATCGAGATACAGAAAGACTTTATGAAGCATTTGGAAACAGTATGAAGGTATAATAAGTTTTAAATGTTAATATAAACTAAGTAATGCTTAAAAAGTAAGCTAAAATTCATTTTGGTATTAATGCCTGAATTGAAACATATTATAAGATGAAAATCATGTTTTTATTAGATTGTGAATGATAAAGGGATATAAGAAACCATTGTTTTTTGTTAATTTGGGAAGATTTTATACTTAAATCCATCAACACTGTCACAAGTAAATGAATTGAGGTCCACCATTAAAAAGTCTTTAGAATTGAGGATGGGGAGCTCTGAACCATTTGCTGGATCAATATGATTGTATATGTAAATTTGGTATTTACATGCATATTTATATACTTTAGAAACATTAATTTGAGGTTTTCCGATAGGAAACAATTAGGAGATAACATTTGAATTTTTTAATCAGATTTTAACAGTAATTTAACCTTTCCTAACATTGTTTTCATCACATAATTCCTTTTTATCAAGAATTCTTTTTTAATTTCTTTAAAGTTTAAACCCCCCCCCTTTTTTTATTGTAGTAATTAAACCATTTGTTAAAGACATTTCAGCCACATGACCAAATAATATTGATTAGAAGCTTGTCCTTTATGACCTCTGAACTGTATTTTGACCAGATAGGCATATAATGTATTAATATTCATCTAATTAGATATATAATTGTGGAACTTATATCAAAGTCATATTAAAAGATAGGTAATGGTTAATTTCTAATCAGATTTATAAGTTAAGACGGGTAAGTTATAAAATTTCTTTGTTATTTTCTTAGAATGAAATTAACATAAAATATGGGTCAAGGTATCAATTGTTTTGTCTTTTTTTTTAGAATGAAAACTTTTTTGTTTCTTTCTATATTTTAACTAATTTACACTACTAAGATTTGTATATGACCATTGCATCATCATCTGTTTTTTTGCATGGTGACCTTTACAGCATGATATCGATTCAAGAGTTTGGTTATGAAATTTTACTCTGTTGTTTCGTAGGCTGATAATGGAGGCAAAACATGATGTGCATATTCTGTCAACACTCAGTCTTGCTCCATTTGGAGTTCATTCTATTCCCACATTTTTATGCCCCACCTACGATAGTAGAGGGGCATTATGTTTTCTGGTCTGTGCGTCCGTCCGTCCGTTCGTTCGTCCGTCCGTTCGTCCCGCTTCAGGTTAAAGTTTTTGGTCGAGGTAGTTTTTGATGAAGTTGAAGTCCAATCAACTTGAAACTTAAAATACATGTTCCCTATGATATGATCTTTCTAATTTTAATGCCAAATTAGAAATTTTCCCCCATTTTCACGGTCCACTGAACATAGAAAATGATAGTGTGAGTGGGGCATCCGTGTACTATGGACACATTCTTGTTCTCTCTACATTTTCATCTTCATAATGGATTTACATGATTCTAACATTTGAAAACTCCTTTTGCCTCTTGTTTATCAATGTTTTGTCTCTTGTTTATCAATGTTTTGCCTCTTGTTTATCAATGTTTTGTCTCTTGTTTATCAATGTTTTGCCTCTTGTTTATCAATGTTTTGCCTCTTGTTTATCAATGTTTTGCCTCTTGTTTATCAATGTTTTGCCTCTTGTTTATCAATGTTTTGTCTTTGCCTTTTGCCTCTTGTTTATCAATGTTTTGTCTCTTGTTTATCAATGTTTTGTCTCTTGTTTATCAATGTTTTGTCTCTTGTTTATCAATGTTTTGCCTCTTGTTTATCAATGTTTTGTCTCTTGTTTATCAATGTTTTGTCTCTTGTTTATCAATGTTTTGTCTCTTGTTTATCAATGTTTTGTCTCTTGTTTATCAATGTTTTGCCTCTTGTTTATCAATGTTTTGTCTCTTGTTTATCAATGTTTTGCCTCTTGTTTATCAATGTTTTGTCTTGTTTATCAATGTTTTGCCTCTTGTTTATCAATGTTTTGCCTCTTGTTTATCAATGTTTTGTCTCTTGTTTATCAATGTTTTGTCTCTTGTTTATCAATGTTTTGCCTCTTGTTTATCAATGTTTTGTCTCTTGTTTATCAATGTTTTGCCTCTTGTTTATCAATGTTTTGTCTCTTGTTTATCAATGTTTTGCCTCTTGTTTATCAATGTTTTGTCTCTTGTTTATCAATGTTTTCTCTTGTTTATCAATGTTTTGCCTCTTGTTTATCAATGTTTTGTCTCTTGTTTATCAATGTTTTGCCTCTTGTTTATCAATGTTTTGTCTCTTGTTTATCAATGTTTTGCCTCTTGTTTATCAATGTTTTGTCTCTTGTTTATCAATGTTTTGTCTCTTGTTTATCAATGTTTTGCCTCTTGTTTATCAATGTTTTGTCTCTTGTTTATCAATGTTTATCAATGTTTTGCCTCTTGTTTATCAATGTTTTGCCTCTTGTTTATCAATGTTTTGCCTCTTGTTTATCAATGTTTTGCCTCTTGTTTATCAATGTTTTGCCTCTTGTTTATCAATGTTTTGCCTCTTGTTTATCAATGTTTTGCCTCTTGTTTATCAATGTTTTGTCTCTTGTTTATCAATGTTTTGCCTCTTGTTTATCAATGTTTTGTCTCTTGTTTATCAATGTTTTGCCTCTTGTTTATCAATGTTTTGCCTCTTGTTTATCAATGTTTTGCCTCTTGTTTATCAATGTTTTGTCTCTTGTTTATTGTTTATCAATGTTTTGCCTCTTGTTTATCAATGTTTTGCCTCTTGTTTATCAATGTTTTGTCTCTTGTTTATCAATGTTTTGCCTCTTGTTTATCAATGTTTTGTCTCTTGTTTATCAATGTTTTGCCTCTTGTTTATCAATGTTTTGCCTCTTGTTTATCAATGTTTTGTCTCTTGTTTATCAATGTTTTGCCTCTTGTTTTGTTTTCTCTTGTTTATCAATGTTTTGCCTCTTGTTTATCAATGTTTTGCCTCTTGTTTATCAATGTTTTGTCTCTTGTTTATCAATGTTTTGCCTCTTGTTTATCAATGTTTTGCCTCTTGTTTATCAATGTTTTGTCTCTTGTTTATCAATGTTTTGTTTTCTCTTGTTTATCAATGTTTTGCCTCTTGTTTATCAATGTTTTGTCTCTTGTTTATCAATGTTTTGCCTCTTGTTTATCAATGTTTTGTCTCTTGTTTATCAATGTTTTGCCTCTTGTTTATCAATGTTTTGCCTCTTGTTTATCAATGTTTTGCCTCTTGTTTATCAATGTTTTGCCTCTTGTTTATCAATGTTTTGCCTCTTGTTTATCAATGTTTTGCCTCTTGTTTATCAATGTTTTGCCTCTTGTTTATCAATGTTTTGCCTCTTGTTTATCAATGTTTTGCCTCTTGTTTATCAATGTTTTGCCTCTTGTTTATCAATGTTTTGCCTCTTGTTTATCAATGTTTTGTCTCTTGTTTATCAATGTTTTGCCTCTTGTTTATCAATGTTTTGCCTCTTGTTTATCAATGTTTTGTCTCTTGTTTATCAATGTTTTGCCTCTTGTTTATCAATGTTTTGTCTCTTGTTTATCAATGTTTATCAATGTTTTGCCTCTTGTTTATCAATGTTTTGTCTCTTGTTTATCAATGTTTTGCCTCTTGTTTATCAATGTTTTGCCTCTTGTTTATCAATGTTTTGCCTCTTGTTTATCAATGTTTTGTCTCTTGTTTATCAATGTTTTGCCTCTTGTTTATCAATGTTTTGTCTCTTGTTTATCAATGTTTTGTCTCTTGTTTATCAATGTTTTGTCTCTTGTTTATCAATGTTTTGCCTCTTGTTTATCAATGTTTTGCCTCTTGTTTATCAATGTTTTGCCTCTTGTTTATCAATGTTTTGCCTCTTGTTTATCAATGTTTTGTCTCTTGTTTATCAATGTTTTGCCTCTTGTTTATCAATGTTTTGCCTCTTGTTTATCAATGTTTTGTCTCTTGTTTATCAATGTTTTGCCTCTTGTTTATCAATGTTTTGCCTCTTGTTTATCAATGTTTTGTCTCTTGTTTATCAATGTTTTGCAATTTTGTTTATTTGTAATGTTACAAAATCTGTTTGAAAAATTGTTAGCTGTTGAAATTAAAGTTATCTTTATTACTTAGAATACCTGATCTGAGTAATAAGTATTTTTATTTCAATGGCTAACAAATTTTCATGAGCTCTTGTAACGATTTTTGTAGAAATGTGCACCCTCGGAAAATTGATTGACACATGAATTGATATGAAGGAGGAGTTTAAATCTTATGACAACCAACAGATTTTTAGTTTTTTAGTTCTTCTAGTTTGCTTTGAATTACTAGTTTTTATTTCTGAACATTATCTAAAATGTTGCAAACAAATTCTATGCATCAGTCTATCAGTAATGCTTTGAGAGACTTAGATTAATACCAATTCTTAGTATAGTTAAAATAGGATGTATTACATTTGTATTTCAAAAGTTTGTTTGTTTATAAATTCAAATACTTAACATTTAATTTTAACTGAATTTAAAAAATGGATCGGTCAAATTTGCAAGTCAAAGAAAAACAGACAATACACACTGGCAAATAGAAAACAACAAGAAAAGATAAACAACAGTCAATAAAAACCTAAAATTGTACAACAAGAACCCTAACAAAATGGGAGACTAAGGTTTGAGCAAAACACCCTCATCAAAAGGAGGGGTTGATCTGTGGTACTGTGTATTGATGGGGTAGCAGTTCCTGATCCTTTAGGACAGCCTTCATATCTGGATATCTGGAAAGCATGATCCAGATGAACAATGAATGCACAAATAGGCAGCCATCGAAAAAAAATAATGTTTAATTCGGTTATTTGAAGCCTGATTTGAGATGAATTGTAAATGTTTTCTTGATATGAATTGACATTCATTCATAATTGGAAATGTTCATGCATGAAATTTCCAGCCCCATCACTGATATAGACATTATATATGATTTTCAAACTTATATACAGCCCCATCACTGATATAGACATTATATATGATTTTCAAACTTATATACAGCCCCATCACTGATATAGACGTTATATATGATTTTCAAACTTATATACACCTATGTTGTAAAAGGACCTGGTTTAGACAATTTGTACTCTATTAAACCTAGATTATTTTACATTGTAGGGAGGAGGTCCAACAATAGAGGATCAGCAATTAACACCAGAGAATGTCCCTGTTATTGTACATAAATGTATCAAATTTATTGAGGATAATGGTAAGTTGGATGGAAAATAAAACATAAATTAGCAAATTGTGAAAACAGGATGAGAATCGTCAAGGGATACTTTTTTTTTCAAGTCTCGATCTTGGATGGAGAGTTGTCCCATTGGCACTCATACCACATCTTCTTATATTTACTTATTTTGCAGCAAATTTATTTTTTGCAATTTTCAAACTTTAAAGTAGTTGATGAATCCATACGAAGAGATCAACAATTTATATTCAAATTATTTTTCTATTAAAAGTTACATAAATAGATTGCTCATGATAATGTTTTGAGGTAATTAGAGAGGCATAAAATACGACTATATAATTTATGGCCTAAGATATATATACCATCAACTAAAGTACTCAGAAAAAAAAAGTCTCTCGAAATTACAAAAATTAGTGTTAAAATTTCTACTCTAAAAGTCCAAACAAAATCATAAACTAAAAGAAATTCACCTCATATCTTGTGTGGATTGAAAATGACAGTTTACTGTACAATTCTTTTTATTTTTAGGTTTTAAAGATGAAGGTGTATATAGACTAGCTGCTCAGGATTCTAAAATACAGAATGTGTTGTCACGGTTTTTAGCAGGTAAATATATTGTAAATTCAGAAATTATTGTTACGTTTTTATTAATGAGAAAAGTAGTATCCCGTATCAGTTTCGCAATAATGAAAACTCGCATTCACGATTTCAGTAGCGATTTTACTTCACAAAATTTTACAATTACATTAATTAGATTTCACATTTTTACCAGTAATCTGTGATTCGCAATTATAAATGCCAGCAATGATTTCTAAGTTAACAGTGGGTATTCTTCTCAAGGTAAAATAATGGGTTCACTGTTCAGTTTTAGTTTCTAGCAGATAAGAATATGCAGTTTTTATTCATAATTTGATCAAGTTTTTTCGGGGGCCTCGGTGGCCATGTGGTCAAAGTAGTTCTACTACTGTAATCGCTAGCCAGTCAACACTAAGGTTGTGAGTTCGAACCCCGCTCGTGCGGGTGCACTTAACTCCAATCTTAATTGACTAGGATTGTCAGTTTTCCTATCGCAGGTCGGTGGTTTTCTCCGGGCACTCCGGCTTCCTCCACCCATTAAAACTGACCGCTAAAAATAGCCCAAAAGTGGCATTAAAACACCAACAATCAATCAAGTTTTGTCAATCTAATTCATTAAAATTTTCATTCATAGAAAAATATTATCAAGGTTTGAAATCGGATGCATAACTGTAAATGATTTTTCCCTTTCTGGATTAATTGGGAAATTTAAACTTTTATGTTTGATATTAAAAAGAGATTAAATGAAAATGCCAATGACATATATAACCTATTGTCAACATCCTTTCTTCAAAGGTAGCCAGATGTCTTATACAATATGGAGAGCTCTAGATTATCCTAATTATAAAATTAGAAGATGTTGTATGATTGCTAATCAGACAATTCTCCACCAGAAGATTTTAAAAAAATCATGAATATATTAAAAGAGACTATTAAAGATTCTTAGATCTGCCATCAGCACCTACTTTAGTATATATTTTTTTAGATGCACATAGCTTAAGTTTACGAATGGATTTACACTCAGTCAATGAGGTTGCTAATTGTTTAAAGAGATTCTTCAGACAGCTGAAAGATCCATTGTTTACAAAGATAGCTTACCAAGACTGGATCAAATGTGCAGGTAGGCTCGGTACCAGTTTAAGTAGGTTTCAGTACAAATTAGGTAGGCTAGGTACCAGTTTAGGATTGTTATTAAACCAATTAAGTATGGTGGTACTAGTTTCATTTGGCTAAGAAATTCAGGTAACGGAGAAGGTCGATATGGCCCTAATATGGCCCCTGTTTCTAGCTTAAATTTCAAATAAGGTTATACTGACCATTATCATAATGAATTATAGCTAAAGGTTGCACTTCTGTACATATAGACAATGTAATTTCCCATAGGAATTCTCTTTACAGCTTAAACTTTGCCACTTTTACTATGAAGTTTCGTAAAAAAAAGTATATCCTAGAATAGAAAGTTGATATGCACTACTATTTTATTCAAAGGTCAAAACAAAGGGCTGTGCGGCATATTTTCAACATTTATATGCCCCGAACTTCGAAGAGTTTAAACTTATACTAAAATTCTGTACTACCCATCCCTTCACCTTGGGTTTTCCTCAGAATTCAGTTTCGCCGCTACCATGTGTACTTGTACTGGTAACATTCCCAAGTTATGTGTCTATGAGATGAAACATTGAGATCATATCTGGGAACCAGTACGTAAACAAAACAAAATATCTATGAATATTATATATCTCCCGAAAGAGGCGTGGTTTGTGAAACAGCTATATTTACAAAATGCAACCTAAAACAATTACCAGATAGGAAATAGGTCTCTTTGATGTTTATGAATAAGCGTTCTTTTATTGAAGTCACGAATAGCACAAATTTTGATTTTCCATAAAATTCAGTTAAAATAGGTCAACTTTCTGTTGGTTTTTGGGACTGGAAACCTTCTGCTCATACGTCATCGAAAAGAATCTTTTGACTTCATGTTTGTTATAAAAAGTTACATATCTGACTTGATTATTTAGTGTTTTATGTTTCCTAGAACTTAACATGGTTGATATCCAGACAATTTTTGTCAACTTTCACCTAAAATATCTATTTTTGGCCTATTTCTTGTGTAAATGTTAATGCTTTATAAGAGAAGCTTAGCAAAAATGATTATATTTCATTTCTTATCGGTCGTCCCACTGCTTGTATCACTCTACTCAGCTCTTAATAAAATTGCATATCACTGCTTTGTGACGTCAAATACGTTGACCTGGCCTTAATAACTTTGACCCAGACATATCACCTACGTCATACACCTAATTGGATATCGGCTTAACTAATATATCGGCTATTGTAATATTATTTCAAAACATCAAACCCTTCCTTATACGTTTAATGTTAATTTTATCGTATAATCGAATATCGGATAAAAGAATATATCGGCAAATAGGATAAGAATATTCAGGAAATTTTGTTCAAAACCATGCACAATCGGATATTTTCAATGTTTTTCTGACAGGAAATGGACCCGGAAGTTACGCAATTACAATCTTGCAGACAAGAAAATTTTGTTTTTAATTAATAGAAGGAACTATTTCTTAATAAAGTGTTGTCTTTATTCATTGTCTTCCTTTGATATGCGAATTAGATGCCCTTAAAATTCAAATGGTTTGAATTTATTTATAAAATATACAGTACAAGAGAAATACGTTGGGAGAATTTTGATAAAACTCTAAAGTACTCACAGAATCAGAAATATAATTTAGACTGCATTTACTTCCTTCTGAATAATTTATTGCAATATACATATAAATCCCTTTTGCCAAGAGAAATCTGACTTTTGTCAGATATAATTTTGTAACGTGTAGGTTTGACCACATGTCATGGACGCCATTTTCTTTTGTTTACAAAGTGTGAGGGAGCCTCTAGAACCATGACTAAAACACTAACAGTCTTCAGAAAACTTTTAACATGATGCAATAATATTTTATTAATTATGATTATCTTCATTGATATCCAAATAAATTTGATTATTCAAAGAAATGAAATATAAAACAAATTCGATTTCACATGCTATAATCTATTTATAGCCCGACTGGCTTACCTGTGATTTTACCACATACAAATGTAAATATGGATATTACTTCGTATATAAAACAAATAAAGACACATACTATGGATGGTAGATATTTATTCACATAAATATTTCAGGACATTTGATTTATTTTAATAAATATAGGATTTAAAAACTGAAAAAACAAAAATATGAGCATTACATAACCAGCTGATAAAATTTTTACATAAACATCGTAGTGATGAATCTGATGAAAATAACTCGAACCCTTTTATATATATAGCAGTGGTCAGGGCTAGTAGTTACATCTCAGGATTAGGTCAACTCATTATTGCAGAATGTTCAGTGAATATACATTTATCGTCTAATTGAATATATCGGATAATGGGATATTTTTTGCTGACATTTTGGGTATCCGATTTGCCGGAGTCTACTGTAATGAATGAACCCAAACTTATCAAGTCATCTTACAGTTTGCTGTTGAAACAAAAAAAAACCACTTGTTTCTATCATGCAAAATACGCAAATACAACCCAATAAATCGATTATCTGGTTGTCTGCATATTTATATTGTAAAATATTAGCTGCTCGACTCAATTTGAAGCATTTTTGAACTTGTTCACTGCTCTCACTCAACGAAAAGCTTCATATTGTGATTTGCAGCTGAAATTTACAATATCAAAATGCAGACAACCTGATAATCGATACTTACATGTCTATTCATCAACATGAAATACTTTTTATCTTAAAAAAAAATAAAGGACTTCATATTCAGGGCCAAATATTGCCTGAACATACTTCTTTTTTGTCAATGAAGCTACAAAAACGAGATGTCAAGCTGCTAGTCACAGCACTTTGAGATTAGTGGTTCATTGCATACAAAACATTCCACCCATATTCAGCTTAAATTATACACCTAATCATCTGCAATAGAAGAATCCAGATTCATAGATTCCACAGCGTGTATACTTTATATTATTTTTTTTAGCTATGGACAGTGTTGAATCCAAACTTTCCTTCTATAAGTTCCAACTGAATCAATTACCTCTGGTCAACAAATGTACTGTGAAGAAGTTAATGCTACATCTAGCATGGTATGTATGTACAGTATTAAATTAGTTCACCCTCTAGCTACATTACATATAGTTTTTTATATTGTAGGGTTCTATCCCACATTTCCTTTTTGGTTTCATAAAAGTGATTATTTAATCATGTGACAAACTTTTAGTTGCCAAAAGACCTGAGAAGCCTTGTAAATGAAGTCAACAATAATTAATCATTAGCACCCAATTTCGGATGAATTCTTTAAATTTAGACATTTTTGCATGCATTTTTATGGCCATTATTGAACAATTAACAAACATGGGAGCTTGATTATTGTGATTTCAGTGATTATTGTGATTTAGGTGATTATTGCGATTTCATTGATTATTGTGATATCAGGAAATGCTGAATACACATTATACTATTATTATTTTAGATGAGAGTTTTATTTTTGTGAAACCTATCCTTTTGCAACTTTTTCAATGATAAAAACATCACAAAAATTTCTGAATTTACACTATAAGTACTGAGACATCTCGACAAGATTCCTAAATTGATACAAATACATCAACTTATGGAAGTGTTGGACTAGGGGTTTTATTAATAATAGTCCATTCTTCCTTTAATATCTCAACAGATACAACTTTAACCATCTTAAAATAGTTGCGTTAGTAAGTATTCAAAGAAAATTAATACATTTTAATTAAAATAGGAATTAAGAAAAAATTTTGACAGTGCAGTAGATCACACCAATCACCAACCACCAAACACCAACACCCAAATCCTATGAAAAAATAGGCGTACGAGCGAAAACAAAAGCAAAAAACTTATGGTCCAGATAGCCTGACTTGTGCAAAAAAATGTGATTGGTGTTAATCCAGTTTTATTTGTATACAAATCCTCCTTTGCAGATCTATACCTTGTATTGTTAAAGTAAAACAATTGTATAAAAATTATACACACTATAGGACCCAACAGCATGACCACTAACTTGAACTAGGTAATAAAACTTGACCTATAATTTAGAATTATGGGTCAATTTTTATGCCCCCGCCGTAGCGTCCGTCCGTACATCCCAAAATTGGTTTCCGTTCTCTAACTTGAGTTTGCCTCAACCAAATGTTATGAAACTAATACACAATGCTTATCACCACAAAACACAGATCAAGTTTGAATTTTGGTTGCGTCAGTTTAACCGTTCTAGAGTTATGCCCCTTTATAAATGGAAAAATTGCAAAATTTTTAGTTTCCTTTCTCTAACTTAAGTTTGCCTCAACAAAATGTTATGAAACTTACACACAATGCTGATTGCCACTAAATACAGATCAAGTTTGAATTTTGGTGGCGTCACTTTAACCGTTCTAGAGTAATGCCCCTTTATAAATGGGAAAATTGCAAAATTTTTAGTTTCAGTTCTCTAACTTAAGTTTGCCTCAACCAAATGTTATGAGACTTAAACACAATGCTTAAAACCACAAAACTCAGATGAAGTTCAAAATTTGGGTAGTGTCACTTTTACCATTCTTCAGTTATATCCCTTTATAAATATATGATATGCAAGCGGGGGCATCATCTGTGTCCACATATGGACACAATCCACATTTATTACTTTCTATAACAGTAAGCTAACTTAAATCAGTCTTCACATCGGTGAAATACTGATTGATAGATTTTTCGCTCACCTGGCCTGAAGGTCCAAGTGAGCGTCTGTCATCTGTCGTCATCTGTCGGCCTTCGTCGTCTTTGTCAGTTAACTTTTACAAAAATCTTCTTCTCTGAAACTACTGGGCCAAATTTAACCAAACTTGGCCACAATCATTATTGGAGTATTTAGTTTAAAAAATATGTCCGATGACTCCGCCTGTCAACCAAGATGGCCGACATGGCTAAAGATAGAACATAGGGGTAAATTGCAAGTTTTGTCTATTATTTTGAAAACCGTTATAGAGAAAATCTGACAGAGCAGATATGTTCATAATGTTGTGCTCCACCAATTGTCCATATACGTCAAAACTTCAGTCGACTCCTTATAGAGTTATTGCCTTTTGATGACGATATTTACCAATTTTTTGCGTTTTTGCCTAATATCTTAAAAATTATAATAGATAGATAGAAACTTAAATAAGTAAAAAAGATCAGCAAGACAAGAACTACAGTTGAGACAATATGGAGGAAATCGTCTGACGGCTCCTTATTGAAGTTATTTCCCTTTAATGACGATTTTTACCATTTTTTTATGTTTTGCCTTATATGATAAAAATAATGATAGATCGATAGACACTTTAAATCATAAAAATGATCAGCAAGGCAAGATCTACTAACAAGTCAAATTTTTCCGATAAAGTAAGTAGACTGTCATCCTTTATAGGAGTGATTGCCTTTAAATTAGGATTTTTTTACCTCTTTTGTGTTATGAGCGAAAAGTAAAGAAGATAGTGAGAAACTAAACTGATTAAATGGTCAGCAATACAAGATCAACAAAACAGAGATTTTTGTCATGAATTCTATTTTCGTCTACAATGTTGGCGAGTGTCCTTTGTTGAATATGCACATAGACCAAGGTGAGCGACACAGGTTCTTTAGAGCCTCTAGTTGGTGTTTAACACCACTTTCAGTACTATTGGCTTTATGGTGGCAGCCAATTTTATTGATGGAGAGAACCACTTTGGGGTATACTGTGGTATTTCAGGGTGTTAAATTACCCATATTTAAAGATATGAATGTAGATATAATATTTTTATGGATATTTGATTTCTTGGTTTCGCAAAGTCTGCATACATCATACATATATATCTGTAGAAAATGTTTACCTCGTTGAACAGTTAAATTTGTGGTTTAGCTATACCCACGAATTCCACGAAAATTGATATCCTACGAATAATAAGGAATCCACAGTAAAGGAAAGTCTTCCAAGCTACACCATATCTGTTGGAATTTTTATTGATGTTTTTTGTTTTATTTCAGTTTGTCCACATACAGTGCAGAGAACAAGATGGACATAAAGAATATTGCCTTGGCATTTGGTTCAACGTTAATGAAAGGTGGGGCTGAGGTAAGGTATAGAATTATCATCATGTCTTAAGATCAAGCTACAGTAAATGGACTATGTCACAGATTTTGGTAAAATTTTGCATACAGTTTTGGCTCATTGAACTATAACTGAAAATCGAAAAAATGATGCATTTATCTTTTTTATCATCTGAAATATAACTGATTGAATTCTTTCAAAATAGGTGAACATTTGTATAGAAAGCACAAATTTCTGTTTTATGATACAAAATAATGATAGGGTCACTGACTTCGTTTTTACGGTATACATCATTCGAAGTGGTGTTTTATGTGAAAAAATACCACAAAGTGTCAAAACAGTCGTAATGTCATCGTGTTGCAGGCTGTAGAACGTTAATTTTTGACATTTTTCACTACCAACAAAGTGACAGATTGATTATTAGACAAAAACAAAGTCGGTGACCATATGATTATTTCAAAATCGGAAATTTATGTATCAACAACATATAGTTTTTTAAGAAAAATCTGTATATTAGAAATTATAGATTTGATGATTTTAAGACAAATATAAGAAGGTTTTCGCTGATTTTATGTGCTTTCTAAGTGATTTAAGTATGTGGATTATTGATTTTATGTACTTTCTTAGTGATTTAAGTGTGTGGATTATTGATTTTATGTGCTTTCTAAGTGATTTAAGTGTGTGGATAATTGATTGTATGTTCTTTTTAAGTGATTTAAGTGTGTGGATTATTGATTTCATGTGCTTTCTAAGTGATTTAAGTGTGTGGATTGTTGATTTTCTTGATGGGATCATTTACAGTGTTTAAAGGTAAGAGTAACATGCTTTGTGATGAACTGATTGTGAAATTTGTCAAATTTAAGAGATTTATTATACTTGTGTTGTAGATGATACATCAGAATAATTTACCATTAGAAATGAGAGTGATTGAAGATCTGATAACTCATCATAGTGTTCTGTTTGAGGTTAGTGGACTATAAAAAAATGGGCTTTGTTTTGAAAGGATAAAAGAAATATGTTCCAGAACAGGATTTGACAATACTTTTTCATTTTTTAAGAGCATGGATCAAATTTGAAATGGGGTATCCTTTCCTCAACATCTCTGCAACTTCATTTTTTATCAAAATTTTGACTCTGTCAGATAACAGTTCTGTCAATCAATTTGGGTAGGATGAATAGGCATATTTTGGCACTTTTTACTTGATATCTAAATTGATGTTTGCCTGTAACGTAGCATGAAAAAAATCCTTCTGTTTTTTTTTCAACTCCCAATTTCTTAACCATTTTAACATATTTGTTTAACTGCCATAAGTCCAAGTATATTTAAGTTGATGTCGTTATGTTGACAGGAAGAGGTACAGAAAATTGAAAGGTCGGAGAGCATGCTGCAGGCGGTCCAGCAAAAAATAAAAATGGCTGAATTGCAGCATCGTAATTCAGCAGTGCATCTTGTAAGTACACAACACAAAATATTTAAACATCTGTTTTCTGTTCTATAGAAGGAAAAGACTGCTGCGCAACAACTAGAAGATGAGCGTAAACGTATTCTGTTCAGGATCAAACAATTGTCATTTGAACAGCCGGTAGAATTTGTGAGTTATGCTTTGATTTGGCAATGCTTTGCAGTTTAATGGCTTTCCGCTAGAATTATTTTGGTTTTTAATTCATGATGCACTTGAGGGAAATGAAATTGTGTTTCTGTCTGATGTTCCTAATAAATATTGAGTACTGGTTTTGAGCACTCACTTGAAGAAATGGATTGATGGACGACACCAGTTTATGCTGGAATTGTTTTCATTTTAAATTCATGATGCACTTTGAACTTGTGTTTTTGTACACTGAGTTCTGGTTTGAACAATGAGTTTTGGATTAAGCAATGAGTACTGGTTTGAACATGAGTTCTGGTTTAAACATTGAGTACTGATTTGAATACTGAGTTCTGGTTTTAGCAATCAGTTCTGATTTAAACCAATGAGTACTGGTTTGAACATTGAGTACTGGTTTGCACATTGAGTACTGGTTTGAACATTGAGTACTGGTTTGAAAATTGAGTACTGGTTTGCACATTGAGTACTGGTTTGAACATTGAATACTGGTTTGCACATTGAGTACTGGTTTGCACATTGAGTACAGGTTTGAAAATTGATTACTGGTTTAAACAATGAGTTCTGGTTTAAACATTGAGTACTGGTTTGAACACTGAGTACTAGTTTGAATAATGAGTTCTGGTTTGAACATTGAGTTCTGGTTTGAACACTTGAGTTCTGGTTTAAACATTGAGTACAGGTTTGCACATTGAGTACTGGTTTGAACATTGAGTACTGGTTTGAACATTGAGTACTGGTTTGCACATTGAGTACTGGTTTGAACATTGAGTACAGGTTTAAACAGTGAGTTCTGGTTTAAACATTGAGTGCTGGTTTGCACATTGAGTACTGGTTTGAACATTGAGTACTGGTTTAAACAATGAGTTCTGGTTTGCACATTGAGTACTGGTTTGAACATTGAGTACTGGTTTAAACAATGAGTTCTGGTTTAAACATTGAGTACTGGTTTGCACATTGAGTACTGGTTTGCACATTGAGTACTGGTTTGAACATTGAGTACTGGTTTAAACAATGAGTTCTGGTTTAAACATTGAGTACTGGTTTGCACATTGAGTACTGGTTTGAACATTGAGTACAGGTTTGAAAATTGAGTACTGGTTTAAACAATGAGTTCTGGTTTAAACATTGAGTACTGGTTTGAACACTGAGTACTGGTTTGAACAATGAGTTCTGGTTTGAACATTGAGTTCTGGTTTGAACACTTGAGTTCTGGTTTAAACATTGAGTACTGGTTTAAACATTGAGTACTGGTTTTGAGCACTGGAAATGGATTGATGAACTACACCAGTTTTTAAGTTCACAATTTTTTTTTTAATTGAGACATTCTTTGTAGTTATACCCCGATTTAAAAAAAGTGGTTATACCCCACTTTTTTAAAGTGGGGGTATACTGTTTTACCTCTGTCTGTCCGTCTGTCCATCCCATGAAAATTTTTTGTCGCATTTTTCTCAGGTACTACATTACAAGGATTTCTGAAATTTGGTTTCAAGGTTCATATGAGTGAGCTATATACCCTGTGATGCGTTTTCAGATTCATCACTCAACAACCTCCTGTTTACCGAACACTTACATATTTTTACACTATTAAAATTATTCATTTTTGGGTGGGGGTATCATCAGGGAGCAGCAGCTCGCAGTTTCAATTGTTTTACTTGCTTTAACATTGATAAGCTACTTGTATTGCTTACATAGTATATATATATATATATAATCAGCCATTCATTATATCTTAACTGCCTCTCTATAACAATAGTGGGATGTGGTATGATTGCAAGGGAGACAACTATACATTAAGAGTGTACCCAACACTTTGACTAGAATAGATTTGGCTCGCTTAATTTTCATAAAATTTTGACAAAAGTATAGAAATTTCAAGAAATTTGAACCACACAATCTACAGGAATAATTTCATTGGATATATAGCAGTTTGACAAACACTAATTTTGATCATAGAGACGCTTGATTTTTCTTTATTAATAGTATGTGATTAAAACATTCAGCTGATTTTTAAAGAGTTAACTCCCTTAGGTGTTCTGTACCCCTTAAAGACCAAAGGACCTAATAACACTTCATAAATTTGGTAAGTCTGAAAAGATTTTTTGGATCAAGCATCTTCAGGAACGCTCCAACCCCTGAAAAAAACAAAGGTGTTAAGGTGGTACCTTACACTACAGGGAGATAACTCTGTAAAAATCAGCTAAACGTTTTAATCACATTGTATTGTTAAGGAAATATTAAGCTTCTCAATGATCAAAATAAGTGTTTGTCAAACTGCTATATAACCAATGAAATTTTTCTGATAAAGTGGTTGGTTCAAATTTTTTGAATTTTTTATATTTTTGTCAAAGGGTCAAAGTAAACATTTTGTCAAAATTTTATGAAAATTAAACGAGCCAAATTAATATTAGTCAAGGTGTTGTGTACCACCTTAAAAGCTGGAACACACAAGGAGCTACATATGTAACTTTAAAAGGAACCTAAATAAATAGCCAAATTTATCCAAGGTTAACTTTGGAACCTTACTTTCTGTTAAACAGTTTCTTTATTTATTAACACAGAATTTAAGAAAGTTTTTTTATAGACAATGTCAGTTCCTAAACTCTGACTACTGAGCTGATGATACTCTATTAAACTAGCAGTCCACAAGCAGACGTATCAACCCATTACTTGAAAATGAAAAAGAAAAATAAAAAACACTTTATTAATGTGGTGCCATTTAAGAGCTTTTCTGAATATAACCTGCATCAAGAATGTAAACATTTAAAAGTCATTGTATGACCTTCAAAAAGAGAAAAACCTCATTCGTTTTAGAATTCTCAATAAGGCCTTACAATAAAAAATCTTAAACTATTCTTAAGAGAAAAACCAGTGGCCTGGTCTTTTGGAGAATATACATAGTAATCATGTTTACTTTTCCCTATTTATACATCAGAAATCATTTTTAACTGGTTTTTGTCTCGCCTGTGACGAAAGTCACAGAATGTGAGACATACTGGATTACAACCAATGGTGGCGTAAATTATTTGTATAAAGCTTTATATTTCAGAGGCTAGAAGACCTGATTGCTTCATACAATGTATGTAGATACCTTATGTGACAAAGTTTCCGTCTGTCATATGTCTATTGTCCTTGACCTCATTTTCATGGTTCTGTGAATGCTTGAAAAATATTATTGTTTTTTCTTAAAGTGAAATACTCTCTTATTATCAGTAAAAGGATAACTATATTTGGTAAATGGGTTCCATGCAACATCTACATGTCTGTCAGGTAGGGTTTACCTGACCTGGACATCATTTCATGAATCAGTGATCAAGGTTAAAGTTACATCATCAAGTCCATATCTCAGATACTATAAGCAGTAGGTCAACTATATTTGGTGTATGGAATGATTGTTAGCTATATATGTCAGACTGGCAGGTTTCATCTGACCTTGACCTCATTTTCATGGTTCATTGGACAATATTTAGTTTTTTGTGGTTTATTCTATTTCTCAAATGCTGTAAGCTCTAGGTCAAGAATATTTGGTATATGGAATGATTGTAAGGTGTACATGTCTGTCTGGCAGGTTTCATATGACCTTAACCTCATTTTTCTTGGTTCATTGTTCCATGATAGGTTTTGTGGTTATGTCAGTTTATCAGTTACTATAAGCAAAAGGTTAACAGTATTTGGTATATGAAATGATTGTAAGGTGTACATATCTGTCTGGCAGGGTTCATTTGACTGATAGATCATTGATAATGTTAAGTTACTTGTAGTAAAAACTCATATTACAGATTTTCAACATAAATTCAATCATAAGTAAAGCAGGAGAGACATTTCTGTGTGTGCACTCTTGTTACCTTATATTCTACAATAAAAATGATGAAGTACAGTGGGCAGCTGCCAACAGTTTTCATGAAATAACTGGTAAACGTTTCAGACGATGCTTATAAAATTTTTCTATGTTGTACCTGATGACAAAATGGATGTCAAGTTTGATATCGACCATTTTCACTTTTGCTATTCAGGATATATGTCTCTTTTGATACAGATTGAAAAGTAGACATGGAATGTGGCTGGTTAAACAAGCCTGAAAAAGCCTAGAAATTAGAATACATAATTTTCATTCTTACTATCTGCTCTCTGAAGTTCAACTGTTACAGTGGTTACCTTCAAAATACATGAAACCAAGTTTGTTTTCTTGTTTTATGCTTTAATTTGATTTTTGCTGCTTTATGTGATTGTTTCCCACTGCAATTATCAGGATTAAGGCATCTACCTTCCACTTGGTTATGAAGTAATTTTGAGTCCCCTACCGGCAAAGACTAAGGGGACTTTATGTTTGCACTCTGTCCATCTGTCAGTCTGTCCGTCAGTCTGGCAAATGAGTTTTCCACACTGACTTGGAAAATTCACGCAAATAGTTGTATTTTCCCAGGGTTCGTATAGTAAAGCGGGAAAATATTGTATTGTCGTAACATTTTCATAAATATTCATAAGGCATGACAAAAATTGACCAATCAGGAAGTCGAATTTTGTGTTAAGATATATTGGTGTTTTTTCAAGCGCTTCACTTTCTAGCCGTCGTTCAACATAGTAAGCTTCTTTTTATAATTGCTGATTGCAATTAAAGTTGTTTTTCTGATTTTTTATATATACGTATTTGCTAATTAAAGGTGTGGTCCGACACTTTTATCCTGAGATAGGCTCGAGCATTGGCATCGGATACAGGTTTCCATTCATATTCATATATAACATGTATAAATAATGATTGTTGGTTTTTCCTGGACGGCCTTGACCATCTATGAAGGGTAAACATTCAGAAATATAAGCGAATACACTATTGATACATTGATATTTAATACATTGTATATGTTTAATATTTGTAAAATGTGTACTGCTGGAAATTATTTGAGATACAAATTAAATACGGCGTCTATCATGTTCGATGGGCTGTCGGCAAATTTACATTTGTGTTTTAGTTATATTTAGTCATGGAGTATAGGTAATACTTAGTATTCCACACTTTTTTTCGTCATGCTTGAAGATATTGATTTGATATTTGTTATATAGTTTAACCATGACAAGTTATAGATCATGTTCGAATTTTGTTCCATCCAGATGATTTTTCTGTAGATCTGTCTATTGATCTCGTTGATACAACTCTTTTAGTGAAAATTTATATTTCCCAAAAAAACTTTTCATATATTTTAGTATAAACAGATTTAGTGTTCAATATTTGCACCAGGACTGAGTTTTTTTTTAATAAAGAAAATATTACAAATTGCCGATTACCTAATATTGTTCCAGTACAATGAATTTTTAACTGATAGGGGACTATGTCTTGCCATGCAATACTCTGAGAATGCTAGTTTTTGATTATTTTTGATATTGTTATTTATGAGATGTAAACATTTGATTGTTGTGTATACAGTGTATATATATATGTACTGTTCTATTGTTTTGCCTTTTTTTACCACTGTGAAGATTCTGTAAAACAAGTATCACACAGTTTACACTCGCTAACGGTACTAAGTATCACACAGTTTACACTCGCTAATGGTACTGTAGATGCAACAGGTAGCACAAATTTAAATCTGCTATTCACAATTGAAAAATCTCTTGTATTGCAATGTCAATTGGAATGGTGGACAAATCTGCTGTACATTCATATGATAGCAAACATAATTGTTTTTAGTAGCAATTGGGAACACTGTTCCTATTGTATCGGCTGTAAAGATAGCTGGTATTAGGATATAGTTATGTATGTTGTATAGATATATCTTTACTTATTTCTTGCAGAATTTTGTATGACTAGTTCATGTGACTCTTGACATTCTGACTTTCAGTGTACATATAGTTTAATGGTATATATTATAAATATTATTATAGAGTCAGATAGGAGAAATGATGATAACTATATACTACCAGCACAGAACCAATCAGAGTGAAGTTTATAGTGTAAGTATTATATGGAGGGGGGGGAGTTTTAACAAAAGTGGCTTTACAGTGTTAAAACCAAAGGGAGGAAACAAGACTAGCAACAATCTACAGCAGAATTACACTGACATTAAAACACAAACTTTTTGGAGTACAAATAATAAGAAATTTATCTTAATATCAGTAGAAATATATTTTCACATTAGACTACTATGAAGTGAGAAATTTTTGTGAGGGGGTTTATTTTCACTAATTTCCAATAGGCATAAAAACAAGATGGTATCCCCTCTGACACATTAATTTATTTGATCTTTATTGAAGATTAGAATTAGAAAACAGAAAAATAAAATCTTTGACCAGGTTTAGGCTTTGAAATTGTGAAATTGAAGTTCAACTAAAATAACCCATTACAGCAGAAAAATTATCATAGAGGTACCTTGCTTATTGACAGTTGTTCAGATTGATGATTTGTTTTCCTTGTTATTTGTAGGCCAAGAGAGGAGGTTCTGTTGGAGAGGCTGTAGAACATATGAAGAGGAAGTTCCGTCTATCACTTGGACAGTGGGTCTTGTATGAGGTTGTGTATTCTGATGTTTTAGGTAAATAGCTGATCAAATCAATGGAAGATAGATTTTACCTGCAGGTGTCATCCATCTAGTACTATGAGCAATGTTTTGGCATTGTTTGGAACTCATTTTGAATGGAAAAAAAATATGTAAATTATACACGTGTATGAATAAAAGGAGATGTGTGGTGTATGTCAGTAAAGATAACCAAAGGACTTCTAGAGGGCAACATACAGTCTTTGACAATAGACAGGTGTATACACAATATGAAAAGCTTTAAATCGTGTCCAGTCTATAAAAGATGTGAATAAATTTAATAGAAACAATCAAAGATCAGCCATTAAAACCCAATTATCCAAATAATGAAAAACATTAAGATATGACTTACAACAATTGTTGGCTACATTCCTAACTTTGGACAGGCAAATGAAAAATTGTTGCAGTTAAAATATTTTTTTTCAGAACTCAACCCTTCAACTTTTTAAAGTCATTTTTTCATTAATTCTCTGTTGACAATAAATTTGAAACCTTATTATAATACATTAACTTTATTTTTGTAATTATAGAAAGGCCATTACATCCAAGTGAGTGTCTGTTAGATGTTGTCATGTCTTGGAGTAATTGGGAAGAAGAGTACAGAAAAAACACACATCTGGTGATGAAATCTGCTGAGAGATTGTTACAGCTTGATGAAGTGGTAAGTTAGAAAAAGGGCGGGACAGGCGCATGTGGCAGGGTTTTTTGCCTGTACCAAGTCAGGTTATCTGGACCATGTGTTGTTCGTTGTTGTTTGTCTTTGTTTTAGCATCCAATCTGTCAGAAGAGTCAATTGTTAGTGATTGATGTGGTTTGATGTACTGTCCAATATTTGTGGTGATTTCTGTTAGCATGGTTAACTTGAATGAGAAATACAGAATAATGGCATTTTTGTTTTTGATACTGACTTTATCAGCAAGAATATCAAGCGAGCCCGCTAGGGCGAGCTGATATTCGAGCTGATGAAGTCAGTATCAAAAAATAAAATGCCATTATTCTTTTTATCGGCAATCTGTCATAACTCTTTGTTTTTTTTTGTAAAGAATAAGAAGTAAAATGAAATAATAAGTGAAACTACTTTTACGCGTACAAAACGATGGGTTCGTTGTTCGGTTGTATGAATGAAGTCGCGTGCATTTCATTGATAAATTGAAGTGGATGGACAAGATCCTGTGACGTTATTGCACTGATGCATGACGTTATTGCCTAATATTTTTGAGTATCAAGTCCTGTCCATGATATTGAAAATATTAGGCAGTAAGATCAAAGGGAAAATGTTCTAATTGCCGATAAACTACTGTATCACATAATAATGATAATAAATAAGCTCAAATGAGCCTTTAACAAACATAACTTCACATGAAAAGCAGTGGTGAATTTTTGTTCTTTACCACTTTAGACAATATGTAGGCAAACCATAATGTTTTTACATGTTTTTTTTCTCCAAAATGTGTCTTTTTTCGTGTGAAGTCACTAGGCATGGTCGCCTTTAGGCTTTGTTCTTTGAAACATCACAATAGAAACATCAGAGGACAACAATGTACAATAATAGATTATAAATTTTTGATAAAGATGAACTTTGAACAAGTGAACTACATGTTGATTTATAAAGAATTAGAGAAAATTGCTTATCCTATGTATTTTATCATCATCTCATTAATCAGTTCCTTGATACTGACATGACTTATAACAAGCTTTTCTTAAATTCTCCCCTGATGAATTAAGAAATTATTACTCCCTCATGCAAAATTGAATGGAATTTGTTCTAACGTGGCATTAGAATGGAGATAACTGTATTCTACCTACCGACCCTGCAGTCTGAAGGTACAGTCGGAAAACTGCAAACAAACATATTTTTAAGGTTGGCCTCAACTAAAATAACCCATGTTACAGCAGAGAAATTATCATACAGGTATTTTGCTTATTGACAGTTGTTCAGATTGATGATTTGTTTTCCTTGTTACTTGTAGGCCAAGAGAGGAGGTTCTGTAGGAGAGGCTGTAGAACATATGAAGAGAAAGTTCCGTCTATCACTTGGACAGTGGGTCTTGTATGAGGTTGTGTATTCTGATGTTTTAGGTAAATAGCTGGTAAACTCATTGAAAGGGTGATTGTACCTGCAGGTGCATCCATCTAGTACTGTAAGCAATGTTTTTGCATTGTTTGTAACTTATTTTCAATAGAAAAAAATTATGTTAATTATACACATGTATGAATAAAAGATGTGTGGTGTATGTCAATAAAGATAACCAAAGGGCTTCTAGAGGGCAACATACAGTCTTTGACAATAGACAGGTGAATACGAAAAGCTTTAAATCGTTCCCAGTGTATAAAAGATGTGAATAAATTTAATAGAAAAAATCAAAGATCGCCATTAAAACCCAATTATCCAAGTAATGAAAACATTAAGATATGACATACAACAATTGTTGGCTACATTCAGGACTTTGAACAGGCAAATGAAAAATTGGTGCAGTTAAAATATTTTTTTTCAGAACTCAACCCTCCAACTTTTTAAAGTCATTTTTTCATTAATTCTCTGTTGGTAATACATTTTGAAAACTTATTATAATACATTAACTTTATTTTTGTAATTATAGAAAGGCCATTACATCCAAGTGAGTGTCTGTTAGATGTTGTCATGTCTTGGAGTAATTGGGAAGAAGAGTACAGAAAAACACACATCTGGTGATGAAATCTGCTGAGAGACTGTTACAGCTTGATGAGGTGGTAAGTTAGAAAAGGGCGGGACAGACGTAATTGGCAGGGTTTTTGCCTGTACCAAGTCAGTTATCTAGACCATGTGTTGTTCGTTGTTATTTGTCTTTGTTTTAAAGTCCATTTTGTCGGAAGAGTCAATTGTTAGTGATTGATGTGGTCTGATATACTGTCCAATATTTGTGGTGATTTCTGTTAGCATGTTAACTTGAATGAGAAACTACTGTATCACATAATAAGATAATAAATAAGCTTTATTAAGAGTTGGTATAGTACAAACAAGGACATAGACATTAGCTCAAATGAGCCTTTAACAAACATAACTATCTTTATGAAAAGGCAGTGGTGGAATTTTTGTTTCTTTACAACTTTAAACATACTCTCCAAAATATGAATCTTTTACTGTTGAAGTCACTAAAGCATGGTCGCCTTTAGGTTTGTTTTTGAAACATCACATATAGAAACATCAGGAGGACAAGACAATGTACTATATAATAGTATTATAAATTTTGATAAAGATGAACTTTGAACAAGTGAACTACATGTTGATTTATAAAGAATTAGAGAAAATTGCTTATCCTATGTATTTTATCATCATCTCATTAATCAGTTCCTTGATACTGACATGACTTATAACAAGCTTTTCTTAAATTCTCCCCTGATGAATTAAGAAATTATTACTCCCTCATGCAAAATTGAATGGAATTTGTTCTAACGTGGCATTAGAATGGAGATAACTGTATTGTATTTTAAGCTGGCCTTCGTAAAACTTGATTTTACTGTCGCAAATATCCGTTTACCTAGCTCCGCTCTGCGTCGCTAGGTAAATCTACGTTTAACGAAGGCCAAGCTTAAAATACAATACAGTTATCTCCTAATTTGAAAGCCAAGGATGCATAAATACTCAAATACACGATGAACTATAAGATCTAAATTTATCTAAAATGAATAGCCAAATTTAGAACAAATTCCATTTAATAAATATTTTGGCTTAGAAATGATAAATAAATGAAAAAGTCCGTGAAAATGTTGCATCGTCTTTAGCATCTAAACAATGTGACGTCATTTGTATACTCAAACATAAACACTAGACGTATCTACACTTTTGTATGCTTCTGAATGGTTTCAATATTGACAAAAAGAAGATGTCAGTTTCTTGTTTAGTTTTTGAGAAATGACATACCAAAAAAAATCGGAATTCAAAATGGTGGCTTTCTTAATTATGGGCTAGTAGAAAGTGGAATCTAATCCTTCAAAATATTTGTCAACGTCCAATGAAAATATTGATATAAACGAATTGCATTAGAATGTATTGTATTTGTGATGAATGTTCTGTCAATCCTGAAAAGTGCTTGGGATGCACAAAATTTATGAAGTTATTTTTATAACATCAGATATATTGTATTTCAGTATGATCCAAACCATGCACTGTTTGCTGAGTTCAAATATAAAGAAAAGAAAGAGAAATTTAAGAAGTTTTCCTTTGGATTTAACCAATCAAAACTGTCACTGTTTAAAGATTTAGGGGTAAGTTCTTTATTATCATTAGTACTGTGTCTTCAAAGGTAAAAAAGAGGTTTCAGTGAGCAAGTGATCTAAGTAGTCGGAACTACTGTATCACTAGCCCATCAACACTGATGTTGTGAGTTTGAATCCCGCACCTTGCAAGTGCACTCAACTCCAATCTTATTTGACTAGGATGGTCAGTTTTCCTACCGAAGGTCATGGTTTTCTCCGGGCACTCTGGCTTCCTCCACCAAAAATACTGACCGCCACGAAATAGCACAATAGTGATGAAAGTGGCAATAAAACCAATCAATCAATCAATCAATCAATTAAAAGTGATCAATCAATCAATCAATTAAAAGTGAAACATCTTCTTAAGTTTTAGGTTGGATTTTATCATTTACAACTGCCCACTGAGACAACCCACTATTGCCCACTCAAAGTAAATTTAATATTTTGTATAAAACTGAATTTAAAACCATGTCATTTTCCAAAGGTGTTGTATTTTCAATTCTGATGATAAGAGAAAAGAAATATTAGTACATGCCATTGGATCTGTGCATTTGACTGCATAGTGGAGCAATCTTTAAAATACTTCACTTCTGTGAAAATAAACTATGTCACAGTAACAATTATGGAAATAATCTGATATCTGTATAATTAGTGGCAAGCTATGAAATTCTTATCAGTACATATCTTTGGCCTTAGAACACAGTTATTTTTTGTAGTGCATTTCTTTCAGACAAAAAGTACAAATTAAAAGTCCTACCTGCTCAATCTCAGTGAGATTTTACAGTGTTGTGTACTAATTCTGGGACAAATTATAGAAAAGTATATCAGCTCCAACTCAAAATAATGACAATTTTATGTTAAGGGGGTCTAATTCAGTTTGACAGCTTCAGACATAACAGTTTTTGAATTTTTTTAGCATTTTTAACTGGACCAAATTACTACTTTACCTACAAATTCATGATCCAAAATATTTTATATGTAATTTTTACCCACCTACCGTCTTTTGGTGTGTATATTGTGCATTTGTGTATTGTGCGCACCCCCTTTATGGTCCAAGAAACTTGAGAAAAAAAGTTTCTTGTTCGTATAATACTCGTAGACATTTTTGGAAAAGTCACAGCTCCAAAATCGGCAAACAGGAAATCTACCAGTAAACTGGAAGTTTTTTAAATGGATACTGATGTCGGAGAATTCCGTACGGAATACGTAATTAATACAAAATTGCAAATATTCTGACAAATGAATAAGAATTTTATGACACACCACTAGCTGTACTACAAGATATTTATAGGATCTTCAATGAAGACAGTGATGATGCAGTATTTGAAGGGTTTTAAATGACAATCTGATGTAGTATTCTTCGTATTTAGTGCTTTCTAACTTGAATATTGTGACTTTCAGTGCTTTGATATAAATGCAATATACATACATGTATTATTTAATTTTATGTTATGAATTAGTGCTGAAATAAATTGTTAAAATCTCATTATTTTTATTTTTTGTTTGTTGATTCTAGCTGTTAATCAGGATTATCACACCTCAATCAATGGGTCTAATCGATGTCAGGTTCAACTTGTTCCTAATTAAATTTGTTCAGGTTACAATTGTGGGATTATCATGTTTTCAATCATAATTTCTTGAAAGGTTTTAAACAGTTGTTTAAAAGTTACATAGTAGAAACGTATTTATAAAAAAAAACTTCTCATAGACTAAATCATCACTTTACAGTATTAAGTCACATGACTGGCGATCACCTGATACATTAGAAAAAATGGCAGTTTATCTTTTCAAAATGAGCATGGTTTATTCAATTTTCATACACTTATCTTCTACTCTCCATGATGAACACATACAAAAACAGTAAGTTATGACAACAAGAAACACAGAGGCTAATTTAACCGACAACAAAAGCTTTATTGTGTCTTTATTAAGACATGGCAAACTTCCGGATTGCAAACAGATGGACAAATTTACATTATAAACGTAACTACAGAGATATAAAATGTATTTGATTTGAATAAAACATGACATATCAAGTACAATAAGATACATATTACAAATATAACTTGTAAAACATAATAACAGTCGAGGTTTTAGCAAAAAATTCCGTACTCTTCACTTCACCTGGTATTTTCTTTGTCGGAGTTTGGACCTGAAAAAAGACTAAGAAAATGTTTGTAGGCATGTATAATGCGCACCCCTCTTACAAGAAACACGACCCAGGGTATAAATGTGCCCACTATACACACCACTTGATGGTACTTATCATTTTATACTTAAAATATAAAGAAATAAATTTGGAAGGTGTATGAAAAAAATTAGACACTGCCAACACTAGAGACTATATTTGTAGACAATGAAAATCATTGGATGATAAATGTGTACCTGTACCTAATATTAATTGTTTTTTGTTTTATTACAGTACAATACACAGCCATAATGTTCAGCAAAGTAAGATCTACAAATAAGTTGTCATGACCAAAATTGTCAGTCGACCCCTTTAGGAGTTATTGCTCTTAATAGTCAATTTTAACAATTTTTCGTAAATTTTGTAATCTTTTACAAAATCTTCTTCTCTGAAACTACTGAGACAAATTTAACCATACTTGGCCATAATCATTATTAGGGTATCTAGTTTAAAAATTTGTTCGATGACCCTGCCTTCCATCCATCATGGCCAACTTTTTAAAAATAGAACATAGGGTAAAATGCAGTTTTTGGTTTATATCTCTGAAACTAAAGCATTTAGAGCAAATCTGACGGTGGCAAAAATGTTCATCAGATTTAGATTTATCTGCCCTGAAATTTTCAGGCGAATCCGACAACCCGTTGTTGGGTTGCTGCCCTGATTTAGTAATTTTACAAAATTTTGCAGTATTTTATTATTATCTTAGATATCATTATAATATCTAATATCTAATACTATTAATTATGATTTTAACCTTATTTTACATGATTTCCAAAGCATCAGTAAATACAGGTGAGCAACACAGGCTCTTGAGAGCCTCTAGTTTAGAGGTGTTGTCTGTCAATTCTTATGATAAGAGAAAGAATTTGTAAGTCCATTTCATTGGATCTGTGCAGTTGACCATGCAAAGTGGAGCAATCTTACTTCACTGCTGTGAAAATATACTATGTCACAGTAACAATGTTGAAATAATCTGATATCTGTATAATTAGTGGCAAGCTATCAAAATCTTACCAGTACACATCTTTGGCCTTAGAACTAAGTTATTTCGTAGTGCATTTCTTTTAGACAATAAATACAAATTAAAAAATCCCACCTGCTCTATCTCAATGAGATATTAAAGTGTAGTGTACTACTTTTGGGACAAATTATATCAAAGTTATAGAAAAGTATATCAGGTCTAACTCAAAATATGGACAATTTTATGTTAAGGGGTCTTAACCTTTCACCTATAGCCGCCTGACAGGAGCTACTCTGAGACGATGGCTTCCCTGGCTTTTACGACACAAGTGGGAGATCCTCATATTAAATATCAATAAAAATTTGTCTGTAGTTATTTATGTCTTTATTTTATTCACTTACACCATGCTCACAGTTTTGTTCATGTTTTGATAATTTTCGTCACAAAAATCAAAATTTGCAAATTTTCAGCATTAAATAGATGAAATTCTGAAATTGACTTTTGACCCAAAACAGCAAAGTTTAAAAATTTAACGACGTTATACAAATTCCTTACACTGAACGATGTCCATTCCAAGTGTTTTTGTACATAAAACAGCATTATTAAGTCAAAAAGTATACTAGTCTGTCTTCAATTCTTCCATATTCTTTCAAAATATAAGTTCCTTATTTCAAATACTAGTAAAATCTGTAAATTTCATCTGATTTTGGCGGTTTTCAACAAACGGAAGTGCCATGTTTACACTTTCATCCAGGTATTAAACAAAGAAAGATAACTTGTGTTTGCAATGTTTTTAGCGGGAAATGTAAAGAGGTATTCCAATCGATAAACGGACTCATCTTCAGCTGTCTGAGACGTTAAACCGGGATTAGTCGGCAAAGGGTTAATTCAGTTTCAGACATACTAATTTTTTAGCATTTTGAACTGGACCAAATTACTACTTTACCTAAAATTCATGATCCAAATTTATTTTACATGTAATTTTCATCCACCTACTTTTATTTTATACTTAAAATATAAATAAATAAATTTGGAAGGTGTATAAAAATTAGACACTGCCAACAGTAGGGACTATATTTGTAGACATTGAAAATCAAAGGAGGATAAATGTACCCTCAACTAATATTTATTGCTTTTTGTTTTATTACAGTACAATACACAGCCATCAAAATCCTGGAAAATAGAAGATATGCTTATTTACTTTGGTGCTGATCCCAAGAAAAATGCTCAAAAGTAGGTTAATTATGTCAGTGACATGGCTTTGTCACAAGGCAGCTTCCTGTTTGTATTTATTTTCATTTATATTTAGTCAAGATGTAATACTAGATCATGTAGTGTTTAATTATTTGGTTTAAAAGAATGGTTTTCAGGGCTTACGCTACCAGGCGACTAGGCGAAGAAGTCGCTTTCCGTCCGTACTACTGCTTTGCCCGACCCTCAAAGCGAAAAGTCGCCCTGTTGTTTGATAGTCGCTTTGTATCGGATATTTTCAATTTTACCAAGTTGATAAAACATCAATTTTTATCGATTAGTTAAAGAAATTCAGACATTAACGATTCATTTTCTTAGGAAAAGAGGTTTAAGCATTGACTTTACAGTGTGTAGCAGGTTATTTAATTAAAAGATAACATTTTATCACTGTATGCATCGGTACTTGTTACTGAGAGACTACATCAATCTAATTTCGGCAAAATAAGTTTGTTACTTCATTTGAAAGTGATAAAAGTTGCCTCAAGTAAATGTTTAATCCATTTATTGCATCTAAAACGTCATATTCCTTTCAAATAGCTTGTCAAACATCGTTTATTTTGTAAATTTTCTTTCGTCCCATTAATCGTTTACTAACTACGGATCGAACCGGACCAGCTATGACCGAAATCAGAATGTTTTACAATAATAACTACGGACGCATGAATGGAAAAGCTGACAGAAGAATACTGATCCCAAAAGGAAAAATTACGCATTCCACATGCATTAGCAGACTTTTGGTTAGATCTAATTGATTAATGTACTATTTAATTCCATATAATTTATATGGATTGTTTCAAAATATTGATTAAAGTTGCTTAACTACTAATATCAATATATTATGTATGGCCCACTTAACTTTGTATGACTTTTGATGAGAAACACTCAATTTCATAACATGATAAACAAGATAGTTTTAATTGAATTGTAATTCACATATTATAATTTCTTTACCTTTTGACATAAAAAATCTTTTAGTGCTAGATATTTAGTTGGTAGTTTCACAAGAACCTTAACTTAACTTTGAATTTGAACTGTTAATTTAATTGTATACTCAGATATGAATTGAACAATATCAAAAGAACATTATTTACATACATGTATGACCCTTTAAACTACTGTAAAATCAAACATTAGAAGATGCTTTACTTTGGTGGACCAAACATCTTTCAAATCTCACCACTTCTCCTATCAGTTTCAAAAGAAGTCACTTCCTATGATTCTGAGTAGTGTGAGCCCTGGGTTTTATTATGCATTTGTATGTTGTTTCAGAATGATGCTTGGAAACTTTCATTAAAATTTGAAAAGGATCTGATAAAAATGAAGATGCTAATGCTAACTGGGGGACAAAATTGATTAAAAATACAATCTGATTAAAATACATCTCCTGTGTGTAAGCATTGCTTACAAGGATGTGACAACACTCCATTCTACTTTCTGTTCTTGTTATTATTACAACAGCCAATGAAAGTTCAGCCTTCAAATTTTTGAAAGTGTGTACCATTATGACCAAACCAGAGGATTCCAAAAGGTCTTTTAAACAGAAAGTAAAATTTAGTATTGTCAGATCCTATGAGCTAACTGTTGACCCAGGATCTGTATTTTAATCAGACTCTTTTAAATATACCCCCCAAAAATGGTCCCCCATTTCAGGTTTTTCTGATTATAGATCTCATCCATGGTTTTGATGAGTGGAAACCTTCATCCAAATTTGAAGAGAATACAATTTAAAATTAAGGTTTTATCCTGATGACAACAAATGGATAACAGACGGACAGACTGAGAAAGTGTCAAAAACTTTATACCCATCAATTTTCAAAACCTTCAATAATCAGAAAAGTTGAATGGCTGACCATTTTTTTACGACCGCAAAAAAAATTGTTGCGTCGTATATTGGTATGATGTCGTTGTCTGCGTCGTCATCCGAAGACAAATTTGGTTTCCGGAAATAACTTTAGTTCAAGTGAATGGATCTCTATGAAATTATACCAGAAGGTTCAATACCACAAAAGGAAGTTTGGGATTGATTTTGGGGGTTATGATACCAACAGATTAGGAATTAGGGGCCAAAAACAAGCATTTTTGTTGTTTTCGGACAATAACTTGTGTGTAAGTGTATGGATCTTTCTGCAATTGTACCACAAGGTTCCATATCACAAAAGGAAGGCTGGGATTGAGTTTAGGGGTAATTGCCTTAAACGTTCTGGAATTAGGGGCCAAAAAGAAGCATTTTTCTAGTTTCCAGACAATAACTTGTGTTTATGTGTATGGATCTCTCTGAAATTGTAATGCAAGGTACCATACCACAAATGGCGGGCTGGGATTGAGTTTGGGGGTAATTGCCCCAAACATTCAGGAATTTGGGGCCAAAAAGGGGTAAAAAACCAGAATTTTTCTAGTTTCCAGACAATAACTTGTGTTTAAGTGTATGGATCTTTCTGAAATTGTACTGCAAGGTACCATACCTCAAAGGGAAAGCTGGGATTGAGTTTGGGGGTAAAAAAATATTAGGGGGTTCATAATTTTTTGGGTTTTTTTTCTTAAAATTTTCCATTTTTGCATTTATTATTTCTGATTTATATTTAAAAGCAAAAAATACTGATGTGTAAATTATTATATGAAGTATTGTACAACAGCACACTATTGCGCAATAGCAGGAAATCTTCAATTGCATAGTATTGTGCAATAGCAAGAAATCTTCAACTGCATAGTATTGCGCAATAGCATAATATTGCACAATAACAAGAAATCTTCAATTGCACAGTATTGCGCAATAGCAAGAAATTTTCAATTGCACAGTATTGCACAATAGCAAGAAATATCAATCGCACAGAATTGCAGAATAGCAAGAAATATCCAATTGCACAGTATTGCGCAATAGCACAATAGTGCCCAATAGCCAGAAATCTTCAATTGCATAGTATTGTGCAACTGCAAGAAATCTTCATTTGAAAATTAATACAAATATTTCAACCCTTTTCAAATTTTTAAGATTTTTCGCCACATTTATTTTGTGTCAGAAACCTATATTATGTCAAAAATTTGATCACAATCCAAATTCAGACAGTATCAAGCTGGAATATTGTGTACAAACTTGCATCAACTGTTCAGGTCAAACCTCAGCGGTCGTATCAGGCTGCGCTCAGCAAAGCATTTTATTTATGGAGGTATTGATTATTAATTTTTGTTGCAGGATAGAACCTTCAGTTTTCATCAGATACTCTTTAAACGACTTACAGTGAAAACTTTAAACTTGAAACTTGTGCAGAATGAAATGTTGTATGGTACATATATACATGAACATTCTTAAGTAAAAAATTATTAACAAAAACTGAATTCAGATTGAAATTAAAACTAGAAGAAGTCCATAAAACCAGACAAAAAATCAAACGCTGGACTTCATCAACCAACGGAATGAATAAACCCTTGTAAATATACACCTGTCTTATTCGAAGAGAGTTTGGTTAAGACAAGTTTCACTGTACATCATTACTTAAAAATTAAAATATAAATAAAAGTTATAGACTTGTAGACAATTTTACCTTAATTCTATGTTTTTTTCTGTTTTTTTTGTATTTCAGGATACTAATAATAGCATTATTTTTTTTATTTATTTGGTAAAATAAGAAAACCCATTTATAATGATCGACCTTTTTTCTGACAACATGTCAATTTTAATTTTATAAAAAGCTTTTTAAAATTTTTGCTGTAAATTCAGAAATTATTATTGAGATTGATTGAGACAAATACGTGAGATGAATTGATTGATTGATTGGTGTTTAAACGCCACTTTTAACACTATTTTGCTATTTCGTGGCGGTCAGTTTTTATTGGCGGAGGAAGCCGGAGTGCCTAGATGAGACCACAGACCTTCGGTAGGAAAACTGACAATCCTAGTCAGTTAAGATTGGAGTCAGGTGCACCTGCCCCGTGTGGGATTCGAACTCACAACCTCAGTGTTGACAGGCTAGTGATACAGTAGTTGGACTACTTAGACCACTCGGCCACCGAGGCCCCTTCAAATACGTGAGTGTAATAATTGCTATTTCAGAAAATGATGCATATACATATAAATGCTATCAAAGTTTTCATTTTTGCAATAGCTATCTTGTTTCACAGTAATTTCTGAATTTACAATATCAGGTGTTGAAATCAATTTACCAAAGGTGGAACTCCTGTAAATCTGTAATAAAGTCTCTGGAAACAATGAGTTCCACCCGAGTGATTTTGGTTTCCATACCTAACAAATGTTTAAATAGCTATTGATAAGATTTTGATTGACAAGTGACAAGAATTTACGACAAAGGATGATATATTCATCTATATTATGTATAAATATATTTTCTTTTCCTTTTCTGTATACTAGACTCTCTAAACCCCAAAATCTACAGTGAGTATTTGTACTAATATGCTTGTTAGACTAGTGAATATATCTCATGGTTTCTTTTGCAATGTCTATAGAATCAAAAGTCTTTCCCATATTGGATGTTCACATTTTGATGACAGATCCTGTTTCCATGGTTTGCTTACAAGGATCTGACAACAATTTGTTTTACTTTCTGTTCTGTAAACTATTACATCATCCAATCAAATTGCAGTTTCCACATTTGTGAAAGTGTGTATCATTAGGAAAAAACCAGAGGATCCTGAAAGGTCTTTAAAACAGAAAGTATTAAGAAAGGTTGTCAAATCCTTGTAATCAAAATGTGGACACAGGATCTGTATTTTGATTAAATTTTGTTGTTCATAGTAACCTTATAAAACCTCATCTCTAAAAAATTGAGCTGAAATTAATAATCTACAAATAAATGGTTTAAACTGTCATGAAAATTAGTTTAGAAATAACTTTGGCCAAGGTATTGTCTGTTTTGAATTGACTTGTGATTTTTTATTGCTGCCTTGGTATCTTCTCTTTTTTTTCTGCCAATTTGCCTTGCATTGTTATTCGTGCAGTACCAATTTTTGTGGATTTCGTGGGTACAGGTCAACCAAGAGTTTAAATGTTCAACAATGTAAAATTTTTCTATAAGCTTATATACAGACTTGGCAAAACCACAAAAATCAAATATCCACGGAAATATAGTTTTGTCTCAATCCAAGAAAATTGGTACCTACGATAATAAATGAATCCACACGGCACAGTATTTTTGCATTTGTATGAAAGATAAAGAAACCTTTGTCACAGAAAATGTCTAACTTATTACTATAAAAAGGGTGAATGCTTACATATAAGAGGGGGAGGATTTTCAGTTACACTAGAAGTCATGAGTATATCCATGTGCAGTTTTTTTATATAATGATTTGCTGTGAATATAATATTCAGTTCAACAAAAACATTTGTGTTTGTAGTTAATTAGGTCATGCTTGTTTTTTTCTTCATTTCTTTTGCAACTAGCAAAATTTTCAAACTCTTCCACTTAGTAATAGCTAGAAAGAAAAAAATAAACTAGACATGCAAAACAATTTGAAACTTTTTTTTATTTGAAAATTATTATTGTTCTGTTATTTTACCTACATAAGTATAGTATAAAACAAATTATTTAGGACATATATGAGTTTTATACTATAGTTTAAATGTCTGTAAGAAAACTCTTATTTCTTGATTTAAAAATGTTTACTTAAAGTTTTATTAAAAGTTTACGTAAAATAATTTCTCTATTTGTTTTTGGCCTAAGACCAGCTAAACCCTGTTAAGTTGATGCAAACAAAGAAAAACTCAACTTTGACCTTAATGATATTTAGATGCAGCAGAAAAAGTAAACATTAAAATATAAATAAAAGTTATAGACTTGTAGACAATTTTACCTTAATTCTATGTTTTTTCTGTTTTTTTATATTTCAGGATACTAATAATAGCATTATTTTTTTATTTATTTGGTAAAATAAGAAAACCCATTTATAATGATTGACCTTTTTTCTGACAACGTCAATTTTAATTTTATAAAAAGCTTTTTAAAATTTTTGCTGTAAATTCAGAAATTATTATTGAGATTGATTGAGACAAATACGTGAGATGAATTGATTGATTGATTGGTGTTTTAACGCCACTTTCAACACTATTGTGCTATATCGTGGCGGTCAGTTTTTATTGGTGGAGGAAGCCGGAGTGCCCAAATGAAACCACAGACCTTCAGTAGGAAAACTGACAATCCTAGTCAATTAAGATTGGAGTCGAGTGCACCTGCCCTGTGCGGGATTCAAACTCACAACCTCAGTGTTGACAGGCTAGTGATACAGTAGTTGGACTACTTAGACCACTCGGCCACCGAGGCCCCTTCAAATACGTGAGTGTAATAATTGCTATTTCAGAAAATAATGCATATATATACATAATGCTATCAAAGTTTTCATTTTGCAATAGCTATCTTGTTTCACAGTAATTTCTGAATTTACAATATCAGGTGTTGAAATCAATTTACCAAAAGTGGAACTCCTGTAAATCTGTAAAAAGTCTCTGGAGTTCCACCGAGTGATTTTGGTTTCCATACCTAACAAATGTTTAAATAGCTATTGATAAGATTTTGATTGACAAGTGACAAGAATTTACGACAAAGGATGATATATTCATCTATATTATGTATAAATATATTTTCTTTTCCTTTTCTGTATACTAGACTCTCTAAACCCCAAAATCTACAGTGAGTATTTGTACTAATATGCTTGTTAGACTAGTGAATATATCTCATGGTTTCTTTTGCAATGTCTATAGAATCAAAAGTCTTTCCCATATTGGATGTTCACATTTTGATGACAGATCCTGTTTCCATGGTTTGCTTACAAGGATCTGACAACAATTTGTTTTACTTTCTGTTCTGTAAACTATTACATCACCCAATCAAATTGCAGTCTCCACATTTGTGAAAGTGTGTATCATTAGGAAAAAACCAGAGGATCCTGAAAGGTCTTTAAAACAGAAAGTATTAAGAAATGTTGTCAGATCCTTGTAAGCAAAATGTGGACACAGGATCTGTATTTTGATTAAATTTTGTTGTTCATATTAACCTTATAAAACCTCATCTCTAAAAATTGAGCTGAAATTAATAATCTACAAATAAATGGTTTAAACTGTCATGAAAATTTGTTTAGAAATAACTTGGCCAAGGTATTGTCTGTTTTGAATTGACTTGTGATTTTTATTGCTGCCTTGGTATCTTCTCTTTTTCCTGCCAATTTGCCTTGCATTGTTATTCGTGCAGTACCAATTTTGTGGATTTTTGGGTACAGGTCAACCAAGAGTTTAAATGTTCAACAATGTAAAATTTTTCTATAAGCTTATATACAGACTTGGCAAAACCATGAAATCAAATATCCACGGAAATATAGTTTTGGTTCAATCCAAGAAAATTGGTACCTACGATAATAAATGAATCCACAGTATTATTGCATTTGTATGAAAGATAAAGAAACCTTTGTCACAGAAAATGTCTAACCCATTACTATAAAAAGGGTGTATGCTTACATATAAGAGGGGGAGGATTTTCAGTTACACTAGAAGTCATGAGTATATCCATGTGCAGTTTTTTTATATAATGATTTGCTGTGAATATAATATTCAGTTCAACAAAAACATTTGTGTTTGTAGTTAATTAGGTCATGCTTGTTTTTTTCTTCATTTCTTTTGCAACTAGCAAAATTTTCAAACTCTTCCACTTAGTAATAGCTAGAAAGAAAAAAATAAACTAGACATGCAAAACAATTTGAAACTTTTTTATTTGAAAATTATTATTGTTCTGTTATTTTACCTACATAAGTATAGTATAAAACAAATTATTTAGGACATATATGAGTTTTATACTATAGTTTAAATGTCTGTAAGAAAACTCTTATTTCTTGATTTAAAAAATGTTTACTTAAAGTTTTATTAAAAAGTTTACGTAAAATAATTTCTCTATTTGTTTTTGGCCTAAGACCATCTAAACCCTGTTAAGTTGATGCAAACAAAGAAAAACTCAACTTTGACCTTAATGATATTTAGATGCAGCAGAAAAAAGTATTGGTAGAAATTATCTTTTTTCAAATTTATTTTTGGTCAGTTTTTTAACAGATATTTCAAGTTGATAAACAACTTTCAGAAAAAATACAGTTTTATTTGAAATACTGTATATTCAGAAATTTTAGCATGTGTTTTGTATGTCTAATTTTCTCAGTAGACATTTTACTGCCAAATTAAAACATACACAAAAAGTTATCTTTTCATGTAAATTCATTGTGCTTGGCTATGAAACTTTAATGATAAATACAGCACAGATTAAACTGCCCAAAATAAGGCACAAACAAATTGCAAACAAAATTTCACGTGAAAATTACCGGAGATACAGTGTGTAAAATAAAATGATTTTATCTTTTACCAATACTTTGGGATGTTGTCTTTTAACAATACTTTATGATATTTACAGTCTTAAATTGTATTACTGTATAAATTTAACCATGATAATGAGTGGTTATTGTATTACTTAACCATGATAATGAGTGGTTATTGTATTACTTAACCATGATAATGAGTGGTTATTGTATTACTTAACCATGATAATGAGTGGTTATTGTATTACTTTATTTATTCACCTGATCATGTGTGGTTTTTGTATTAACTAACAAATTTTACCCAATCATGTGGAGTCTAATAATAGGTGTCTACATTACTAGAGCATATAAAGATAATCTATAACCCCTAACTTTGAGGAATTGATTTATTTGGTGCAGTAGTAGTATTATTAGGTGATCGGAAATCGGTATCCATTAAAATAGAATACGTGTAGAGTGTACCTAACAATATAATAATGTGGATTCATTTATTTTGGTGGATTCAGGAAAACTTTCATTTTCCTGGATATTTTGTATGCAGCCTTTGGCTAAAAACACATCAAAAAAATATCTATGAAAATATTCCTCACTGTAGGAAAATTGGTACCCATGAAAATAAATGAATCTGCTGTATTTGATTATATTACATCAATTAAATAACCTGAAATTCGGAACTGTGGAGAAGGTTTTTTCACTTTAGAGTCCAGTACTGACTTAAATGGTTATTTATAATTATTGCAATATACTTGTACTGATAGATTGTCCATGGTTTTAAAAACGATAAGGATATTTTTCGGCTACAATCCCATTGGAGGGCAATAGCCCTGAGACGAGATGTTGCAGAGAATCTTCCATCAAGTGTGAAAGACCTGCTTTTGCCTATTTTTCTATGCATTGTCAATGATTTTGAGCTCATGACACTTTGCTTTCTCACTCTACTCTCTAAATCACAGCAGAGTAGCTTAGGGATGTAAATTTATTGCTCAGGAAGATGGAAGGAAAATTTAAGAAAAATAGACATAAGTTTTTTATAGGTTTATTATTTTGTGTTATTATTCTGCTTTGTGACATAGTTTTCACTCTAAGATAAAAAAAAAATAATAATATCAGAAATCACAGAATATTGGGTTTTCCCTTTTTTCTAAGATTCTTTGATAAACAAGTTTGTAATAACAACTAGAGCTATTTTCCTAATGCATGTAGTTTAAAGGTTTGGATGGCTTGCTTGCTTTGTTTGTATAAATTTTGCTCAAGCATTGTAATTAAGATTGACATCTGCAATCAATAGATAGAAGGGACTTCAGCTTGTATACATTATACTTAAATGTTATTGGATGTTCAGTATAATGCAGAGTATAATGTAAAGCAAGCCAACCAAACCTTTAAACTACATGCATTAGGAAAATAGCTCTAAAAGTTAAGAAATATTATAGATCTGTGGTATGATTGCCTACTAGAGACAAAATGATGTAGATGTTAGCAACTATAGGTCTCTGTATGGCCTTCATCAATGAGCAAAGCTCATACTGCATAGCAAGCTATGTAAGTTCTCTGACAAATGAAATTTAATTGATGTTATTGGTATCTTAAACTAGACAGGAAAGCATTTTGATTTATATGGTTAGCAACAAATTTCGAATTTTCAGCATGGTCATGGTATATGTCCATAATTAAGCACAATTTTACAAAATATTAAACTAAAGTGAATACTATTGACAGACACCATATAGGTCAAACAGGTCTGTAAATATTAATTTTTATTTCTTTTCTTGTATAGGTTTGCCTTTTCCTTCTTTATTAAAGGAGAAAGAATTGGGTAAGTATTAAATAACAGAAGTATTTTTCTTGGTCTTTTTATGATAGATACATTGTTCATCTTCCTATCTGCCCATAGAACAAATATTTATCTGAAATTTTATGAGTTGACATGGTTTTAGATTCATCGGTCATCAACTTCTTGTTCACCAAATACTTACGATATATATTTTTCTTACACATACTGGCCATGTATGAAATTTTTAGTCATATTTTTCTTCCTGAAATTTGATAACAGGCTTCATGTGAACATGCTTTACAGTGTTATGTGTTTTCAGATTCATTCCTTTTCTTTTTTGTTGAGCTTAAGGATGTTTGCCACTCTGTTTCAAAATAACAAGCTTTTTAAAACTGTTATAAATTGATAGTATATGAATAAAGGAACTAAAAGGCAGAAAAAATTAAGGGTCTATGTGCTTGTTTTCGAGATCTACGCCATCAAAAATTGGTGGGAAATTATTCTCTCTAGATTTTTCCTACATTTAACATTGGCACCTGTTTTCTTTCTTTAAGTATGAAAAAATAATAAGGATTTTTTAAGATTTTCAAATATGGCTTTTTAAACTATATGTAATTAAATTATGAAAAGAAAAGTGCGGTTTAGCAGGCAAAATGTTTTAATGGCACTGCATGGGTAAAACCAGAAAATTCTGAATATCTGGCAAAAATTCATAAACAAGAGGAGCGAACATCCTTAAACGGTCCTATTGAAATATTGTTTGTTGCCCTCTTGATATCTTATGGTTATTTTTGTCTTTTGTTAAAGTATTTTACCATTGGTCACATCAACAATGATGTAATTTTCTCAAATTATTTGCCAAATTATCCTTTTAATCCGAATTTCATGGTTCAGTGAGAATGGAAAAGTGATATTGTGAAATCGGTACATTCTCGGGTTAAAGTTTTTGGTTAAAATAGTTCACCGTCAGGTTGTTGTTACATCAACTTGAAACTTAGTACACATTTTCATTATGATGTGATCTTTTCAAATTATATGCCAAATTATAAATAAAGAGCAAGCCAGGTATGGTCTCCTATGGACACAGATTCTTGTTTATTTTATTATTGTATATTGAAATTGCCTGTTGGATATAGAGATTATTAACAGTTCAATTCTTGATGTATTTTTCAGGAAAGGAGATATGCCATTATTTGGTAGGACTATTTGTTGTACAACAGAGAATGAGTTGATTAATTGGATGGCAGCCTTGTTGAAAGCTAAGGTAGTGTAGGAAGCAAAAAATAAATATATTGAAAACCATAAACTGTAAAATTAACAACTTATTTTATTGTTATAATTAATGGCAAAAATGTGACAGGACATTCATCGAAGAAGGAAATTTTTAGCATTTGATTTAGTAATTATAAAAACAAGAAGATGTGGTATAATTGTAAATGAGATAACTCTCCACCAGAGAACAAATGACATAGAAGTTAACAACTAAGGTCACCGTACAGCCTTCAACAATGAGCAAAACCCATACCTCAATAATCCTATAATGTCTTGTTATGTTGATATTTTGATTATGTAAGGAAATTCTTAGGTGTCAGAATTAAATTTATATAATAAGGAAATTGAATTCACACATGATGATTAAATTAAATGGGATTTTCAGTGTACAATGTACTATTCATATAAATAATATATAAACCACAATAGGGTCCCTTAAATACCATGGCCTCAAAAGATTACACTGTATTTACACATTCTGCACAGCATAGTGTTTTCTGATGAAGGTAAATCCAGAAATAGTGCTTCAGACGCATGAGATTTAAATAGTGTTGTTTTTATTTTTACCAGCACTGGGTCAATACCTCTGCTGGTGGATTATCAGTCCCTGAGGGTATCATCAGCTCAGTAGTCAGTTTTTTGGCACTGACATGATTTATAACAAACCTTTCTAAAATTGTCCGTAAATAAATTTTTTGAAATAATAAAGAAACTAAGGTTTCATCACCCTCAGGCAAAGTTGACCTTAAATGGATTTGGCTTTTTTTAAGGTCCGTTTTGGTCATAAAGCTCTTCAACTGTTTCGGTTCGTATACATCCTTGGCTTTCAAATATTCGGCTTTGAGCGTTCCTGATGAAGGTAAATCCAGAAAAGCGCTTTGGACGCATGACATTTATAACATGTTGTTTTCGTTTATATCAACCACCACCTTCAACATGGATCATACTGCTAAATTGAAAAGCCCACCTTTTGTGTTTATCTTTTGAAACAGTAATTAATGTTTTGGCATGGAAAATAACATTTCTCATGTTAAATTTTTCTTTTTCAGCATCCAAATGGATTTTTATCATGACAAGGACTTGCAAAAAGGATCTGTGCAATATAAACTGATATCCATTCAACAGGGTTGAAGGGACTAGTAAAAGAACACAATAATTGTGTTATTGTTGAGTCTATTTCCATCAGTGTGGAGGAGCAGTAATACTCAATCTTCTGAGTGCTTTAAATTTGGAGGAAATTCAAAGGAATGTAAAGTTTGTCTTTCATGCCAAATACATTTCAGACTTTATAAACAGCTTTATATGATTTTGAAAAAGGAAGAAAATGCTAAATATGTTTGTGATTTTCAAAGCTTTATGTTAAAATTTTAGTGGATGTAGTGAAAATTGGATTGTGGATAATTAGTGAAAATTGTCAAATGTGATAACAGTGAATTTGTGAAAGAAAGATTTAGGTGATTTGTGAAATTGCCAGAATATAGCTGAAAAAAATTGCTATAAAGATGCTGTACCAGTATTGTAAATTAAAGTTTAGAATGCTAACAGCAGGTTATGTGAAGTTGTTTATGTAAGTGAAAATCTGAGTCATAATAGAGTTGATAAATTTTGAACTTGAAAATCGCTGGCTGGAGTAAATGTGATACTAATGTTAGTGTAACGATAGTGCTGGCCGTAACATTTGCTTTATAATTTATTTTCATATTTTACATACTTACCATATATTAATTTGTTGTCATAATAATTTATAATGATATGAGTGGGGATTGTGTTCTTTTATTGTGCAATTCTATGTACAGTACATGAAACACATTGTTCTATATATATATATCTACTAACCAGTATCATTGAGTCAACATGGGTGGAATAAAATGATTTTGGTTTATAATCTATTAAAATGTTAATCTCACATTTGCTTTTCTACCATTTCAAATGTTTATCTTCAAAAACGTATATAATAACGAAGTGACATGAATTACATTTTGAAGGTCAATTTCATAGAGCAATTGTAAATATCCATTACATATACATGCTGTCATCACACTTTTTGTAAACAATGATATCTCATTGCATGATCACTTACAGATCTAAATTAAGATGACCAAATTTCACAGAATTTAAGTCAGAATTTTATTTTTGGTGATAAAATTTTCAGACATATGAATTTCTTGTAAAACTTTTGTGAAAATTATAAAACATTTTTGATGATGATGATTGAAGACTGAATCTCACAATATACTCAAACAATACAGACACATCTACTTGCTGTAAATTCAGAATTTATTGCAATGTTGTTATTGCGAAAAATGCAACAGAATAGGTTTCATAAAAATTAACACTTTCTTTTTAATTTGATATTATTATTTGTATGTATCATATCTTGAAATGGCAATGATAAATCTTGATTTTGTGTCTGTTGTTCACAACACAATAATAAATGAGGGTAGGAATGCCCTTTACCGTCAGGCTACCATTAGTGTCAAATTGGTTAAAATTATACCGTGATTCGTCAAAATATCTTTATTGTGATTTGTCAGAGGTCTCAACTAATTATCGTTACTGTTATTTTTGGAAAAAAATTAACATGATTTGTCAAAATCAGTCGATTTATTTTATCGTCTATAAGAAAGTGTACATTTTATCATCATGTACCAAAATTACCGTTAACGTTATTTGGCAAGAATTTTTACCGTTATTCGTCATGAAGGTACCCCATTATCACCCTCATAAATGCATTCAATAATTTCTGAATTTACAGTGAAAGACTGTTATCAAGTTATTATGAACAAGGCATCTTTCATTAATAATTCAGAATTTATTTAGATATGTTGAATACATACATGTCCCCAATTCATGTTAATTATATATTTACAATGTTTTATTAAAAGGGACCATTGCTTGAAATTTACATTCCACTATAGTTGTTTACATTCCTCAACTCTTCCTATTTGACCACAAAATGCAGATTGATTGATTACCAGATACACATTACAAATTACATGTTTTAATGATTTGCATTCTAAAGCTAAATTGTCTTAATATGTAGTTTGAAGACATTTTTATAAGGAGTCTTGTGATCTCAGATTTTACCAGTCTTCCATTTGTATTCAAACATCGACCTTCTGATATAGAAATTACCATTTGTTGAAGATTTTACCAGTCTTCCATTTGTTTCCAAACCGTTATCTTTTGATATACAAATTACCATTTAGTGATGATCTTATCAGTCTTCCATTTGCATTCCAACATCGACCTTCTGATATAAAATTACCATTTGTTATGAATATTTACTGGCACTGTTTATAACTTATATTTTAAACTTTAGAAACCACAAAAAATTAAGCAATCATGACCTTCATTTACTTTAGGGTCCCTGTCCTAAAGGGTTAGGATTTAGTTAACAGTTTATTTTGGGTATGGGTAAGGGTTAGTGTTAGGGACAGTTTAGTATAGCTTTTTAAAGGTTTGGACCCCTAAAGCAAAAGAAGTCCAAAATTGTTTGTTTATTTTTTTTTATAAACTTTTGAGAAAGAAAGCAGTAAAAGTGTGTTAGAATATACCCTAAATATGCAAATATCAGTGGAAAACTATACACTTTTGTAGATGATGAATAAAAATAAACACTTTTTAAATTTCCTTTGTCTGAAGCATTTAGGAAAATGAGCATGTATACTGTTAGAGACATTTGTTAAAGTCTTGCTAAAATCACACTATTAGCACCAAATTCTAGTGTGCAAAGCTGGGACTGATGACAAAAATTTCTCTTGTCTCGTTGCTATCTGATAATAACTTTATAGATTTAATGTTTGTAACATTTTGTAAAAGACTAACAGACAGAATTGAGCAACATGACAAAACCAATGGTGCAAAATTAATTATGTTGTTTAATTATATTTTATAAGAGATTTAAGGATTGCACCTTTAGATTTAGAAGCAAATAGGAAACTTCTGCAATCCTGCTTTAGTTAGACCAAATTGTTTAGCAAACATTGGTGAATCATTTTTACAGAACTCAAAAGAATGTTCGTAATGATAGGCAGGTAAACTAAAATGTGCTACCTTTCCTGGACAAGGTTAAATGAACATTTTATCCATGTACTTTAAATCCGAGAAAGTGAACAAATTTTAAAATAAATAACCCAAAAGACATTCTAATTCACTCAACAAAATCCATTGTTAACATATTTGAACATTGTTCCATTGGTTACATGTATGTAATTGTGGTCAATAGTTAACATATTTGGAGTTCAATAGTTAACATATTCAAACTATGCTTCATTGGTAACATATATCATGTATATGGAATTTTGATCAATAGTTAACATATTGGCAATCATACCACATATTTTTTTATTTTTCTAACAATTGGATTTCAGTAGTTGACATATTTGAACTTTGTTTAAACAAGAACATATTTGGAAGTTGTGCATGGCATCAATTGCAGAATTTTCCCATTAGCTTATATCTTGCACAATAAATTTATATTTGAATAAGATATATTGTTATTAAATTTTATATGAAGTTTATATAATATATTTGTTAATGATGCATAATTTTATTTATGTTTTGTTTGTAAAAATATTGGGATTTATCTGATTAAGATGAATTAAAATTTTATTAAACTTTATTTTTAAGTTTTATTTCTTTTAAAAAGTAGAGCTTTGAAAAGTAAAATCACCAAAATACCGAACTCCGATGAAAATTCAAAACGGAAAGTCCTTAATCAAATGGCAAAATCAAAAGCTTAAACACATCAAACGAATGGACAACAATTGTCATATTTCTGACTTGGTACAGGCATTTTCTTAAGTAGAAAACAGTGGATTAAACCTGGTATTATAGCTAGCTAAACCTCCCACTTGTATGAAAGTGCTGGTACCTTTGATAACTAATTGAATACAATTCCATTATATTGACAACGATGTGTGAATAAAACAAACAGACATAATAAGTAAAATGTCAAAATAGGGTACAGCAGTCAACATTGTGTTATCATCTTAATCACTATAAAATTAACAAATATATAATCAAACATTTACCATAACACAATGACGGGATGAATAAGTACAGAGATGTACATTTTGGATACATATGAATAAAAATAGATATGAGAGAGCTGCCAGCTTGTTATACCCTGCACTGAAAAGAGTTGGCGTTGTAGTTTGCATTTATTCTCTGTCTGTTAATTAAAGCTTAGTCTGACTTTTCATTAACAGCTATAACATTTTGGTTATGTTTTTTTCAGGAGCTACAACATCATCTTTTGTTTCAAGTTTCATGAAAGCATGTAATACTGTGTGGTGTGTTTGTAAAGTCACCACTAATCCACTTCTTGGTTACAGAGTATTTTATACAGTAATATTTGGTCAAGGTAGTTTTGAGGAAGTTGAAGTCTAATCAACTTTAAACTTAGTATACATGTTCCTATGATATGATCTTTCTAATTTTAATGCCAAATTAGAATGTTGGCCCCAATTTCACGGTCCACTGAACATAGAAAATGATAGTGCGATAGGGGCATCCGTGTACTATGGACACATTCTTGTTCTTTTCTTATTTAAACATAGATCAGGTCGTTGAATTTTTCGTTTGAATTGTTTTACATTTTATCATGTTGGGGTATTTTATAGCTTACTTATACGGTATTGGTTTTGCTCATTGTTGATGGCCATATATACGGTTACCTATAATTACCCATGTCATTTGGTCTCCAGTGTCAGGTTAATGGTTGTTAACAATTTTGGAAAATGTCTGTGTTTACGCTAGAAAAATATTTACTCAGAGAACAAAAATAAAAATTCGCACCTTTCATTTTATCTCAAACAGGATTGCTTTTTATAGCAATTTTCCCTAGAACACTATGCATATTTTCTGATGCTATATATTTACTTCCAACTACAAATTTCGAAAGATGTCAACAACATCGTCATAATATTTGTTGAGTTTAATTTACTGATATGTCCCAAAAACAATCTGTAATCTAATGAGTTCTTATTGTGCATACCTACTGATCGAATGTTGTACTTATGTGGAGCATATAGGAAGAAATACCTCATCGACGACGAAAAGAAAAACATATTCCCAAGATTTTTATTTTCACAGATTTGCATGCGATATGTGTTTCAAATCATTGGATTGCTAGACACCAGAATAGTTGTCTGATCTGTTAAGTTAATGATTGTGTCCTATTTTCGATTATGAAATTGAGTGAGTGTAGATTCGCATGCACACATATCAGGAGATGTTTACCATGTCGATGCTTCTATTAGGATTTCTTTTCCTTTTTTACCATGATTTGTATACTCTTAATTGATATGTGATCGAGATTTGAGCAGTAGTAAACTTTTGTTACATTCTTATTCATATCTGATAGTGAGAAACATTTCAAAACGTTTAGCAGGAGCTAAGCATTTGAGTTAAAGCCTTGCTGGGATTGAATGTTGTGTCGGCACAGACTATTAAGTTCGTCTTATTTTTAGACAGTTTTAAACTATGTCTTCATATCTTAGATTGACACCTGTAAGAGTACAGCTATATGTTTTCCTGATATAGTAATACAAGTACTAGTTGTTTCTTTTTATGTGGGGAATATATTATAGGACACAGACATAAAAAAAAATTGGTTCATATCACCACATATCACACAAAACATTATAGGACATTATTATTATCATTGATTATTAAAATAAATGATGCAAAGATAGAGTGTGGTTGAGTATATTTTTACGGATAATCATTGTCAACCGATTTGGTTTAGATAAAAGTGATATACTTTATGAAACGAGGTAGATGAATAGGACACAGTTAAAGATACTCCCTTTTACCCCAAAACTTTACCTTTGCATATATAAAAGTCAAGCATTATGCAAAATATCTTAAAGATGTCATCATTGAAATATGATGTTCTATATTTTTAATTCAAAGTGCTATATAATCGATACATTTCTTCAGTTAGAAATCATTGTTGACTTAGTTGTAGTTGAGTTAGACAATATTTTGCTCATATATTGTACGCCTTTTAGGTTCTTGATTTTTATGTATGGTGTATTCGAGTATCAATTAAGAACGGATTTATCATTGTGTGCAAAATAGATACCGGTTGATCACGGTTATTCAAACAAAACATTAAAGGAATATGCAATATTGAATGCATACAACTTTGCGTTGTCCATTCCAGATGAAGGAAAATGAAGAAAGGCGCAACGTACACATACACTGTAAAATGTGTTTTTTTTTCATTTCGTAACACATTATAGATTTTAAATAAAATGCTTTGAACGAGAGCTTTTCAAATTTTGCCGTATATGTCTGTAATATGTTGTATTTGTTTATCAATCGAAACGAGTCAGCTTTTATCATACTATTAAAACAGTTATTAACAACAACAAAAACTGATTTAAGATACGTCTGACTTTCATGTGTGAATTATCTTGAGTAAAATAAGTCTTACATGAAGTTAATAAGGACAATTTAATGTCATAGAAATTCACATAAAAAAAACACAAAATATACTTTAATTTCGTGTTTTAAAAAAGTGTTGTTTTATTTGTCTTTGTAAATTATCAATTACCCTTACTGTTTAATCCATTTTGATAATATCCTTTTGGCGTGGCTCGATACTTATGCATCCCGCAAATGTGTTGTTGTGCTGTGGTCATTTTTCTGTATTCTTGTCTTTCAGTTTTGCTTATGTGCTTTGTCTGTATGCCATTTTGATTTTTCTTTTTGACATATTTGTTATTATTTTCATAGTGATTAAGATTATTACACAATGATGACTTCAATACCTTTATTTTTGACATTTTACTTTTATTTCTGTTAGTTTTGCTAACACAGTGCTGTCGATATAACGGATATCTATGCGACTGTCATACAAGCGAGAGGTTTAGCTAGCTATACAACTAGCTTTGCTCCACCATTTTCTACATATAATAAGAACAGCTCTATTCAAATCAAAAGATGTATAAGTACTTATAAAAGAGAAAAGGAAGGAGTAACATCAAGCAGACGCCAAACAGGAGAGAACAGAAAATTAAACACCTAAGGAAGGAGATCAAAGACATAAACAGACAGTACAAGAAAAGCAATGAGACAGAGAAGTTGGGAAAACCCTGCCTTACATACAATGTTAGAGAGGAGTTGAGAAGAACTAGAAGGGCAGAACTCAAGAATAGTAATTAGAAGAAAGCGAAAATAGAGCGAACTTTATCAAGAATCCATACAACTACACAGAAACACTGTTGGGTTGAGAAAGAACAGGGCTTCTGCATTGTAGTAAGGAAGAAGTAGAAAAGTATCTGCATGAAACACTCAGACAAAGAAAGAGAGACACCTTTATGATATTGCCAAAGAGTTGAAGAAGAAGAACAACCAACAATAGAAATTGAAACGAAGGAAACAATATAGGAAGAAGTTTGTGAGGTGGTAAGAAAGGCAAGAACATGATCAACACCTGGGTACAGTGGTATACCATACAAAGTCTATAAGAGATGCCCAAAGATACTATGGCAGCTATTCCGAACACTATGGAAAAAGGAACCATTACTGAAAGCTGGCAGAAGGCAAAATGTTTTTTTTGTACCAAAGGAAAAATTCAAAGACATTTCACAGTTTAGGACAGTTTCATTGTTCAGCGTAGAGGGAAAATCTACTTCTCTGTATTGGCGAACAGGATGACGAAATATATGGTAGAGAATAGCTACATCGATACATCATGCAGAAATGAGGCATTGCAGTTTTCAAGGATGTGTAGAACATACTAGTGTTCTTAGCCAACTTATACATGTGGCGAAGACAAGAAAGAAGAATTTGGCAGTAATATGGTAAGAGCTGGCAAACGCATATGGATCAGTACCACACAAATTGATAGAGATGGCAATGGATCACTACCACATTCCAGATCACATCAAGAAGATAATCCAAAAGTATTTTGTTGGAATACAGCTGCGATTTACTGTAGACAACAGCATGGCAGAAGTTAGAGAAAGGACTAGTTACGGGTGCACCATCTCACCGATAATATTCACGATGAGTATGAATGTCATCATGAAGGCAACAGAAAGAGAAACAAGAGGTGCAAAGACAGATTCAGAGATTTTCTACCAGCAACAAGAGGGTTCATGAATGACCTTACAGTAACAACATCATCCCATATTCAAGCAAGATGGATACTCTAAGCACTGGAAGAGGTAGTCACTTGGGTCAGGATGAAATTTAAGCCGAAGAAGTCAAGATCAATGATACGGAGAAAGGATCAGATAACAACGAAGTTCGAGCTCAAGATCCAAGAGGACGAAATACCAACAATAGTAGATAACCATATAAAGTGCCTTGGAAAATGGTTTGATGATACCTTTAAAGACAATACCAGTGTGAAGACAGTACAGAATGGCTTAAGAAGGTAGATAAGAGTGGATTGCCTGGGAAGTTTAAGGCTTGGATATACCAACATGGATGGTTACCAAGTGATGGCATGATATATGGAATTACAGCAACAACAGTAGAAGCCATAGAAAGAAAGATTAACAGTCACCTCAGAAGATAGTCAAGAGTACCACCAAGTTTTACAGCCATAGGTCTTTACAGTAATTCATCACAATTCCAGCTACCTTTAACATCAACTTTGGATGCATACAAGGTATCAAAGAGCAGACTTTTATGAACTCTCAAAGACTCAAAAAAGCAAGATCAGTAAGGCTGGAATCCAGACACGTACTGGGCGGAAATGGTCAGCGAGAACTGCAGTAGATCAAGCAGAAAGTAGATTCATAGTGGGCAACACAAGTACTGGTAGAGAAGGCTTAGCAATGACACATTTCCAACAGTGGTCTAAGGCAAGACTAAAGAGAAGAGCAGCATGGTGTAGTCAGAAATAAGACAAGTAGAAGAAGAACAATGGATGACAAAAGCAGTAGAACTTAGCCGCCAAAGAGCATGGATGAAATGGAACTTGCCAGAAAGAAAGATCACATGGGCAGAGGTATGGAGAATGGAACCATTCAGAATTTCATTCATATTTAGGTCAGTCTACGATATAATTCCTTCCCTTCAAACTTACACCGGTTGGGACTGATAGAAGAACCAAGCTGCAAGTTATGTGGTGCAAAATGCACTATGGCACACATACTTTCAGGCTGTAAGGCTGCTCTGACACAGGAAAGATATCGATGGCAGCACGACAAGGTCCTGAAACATCTGGCAGAGATCCTTTATTTTGAGAGAAGAGACCATCAACAACAGAGGCAAAGCAGATCAGATTCGTCAGAGAGGAGATACTGGTCATGCAACAGAGTCACAACAGCACTTTATCTTGGGCAGTGAATGGAACATGAGGGCTGACATTGGCAAGAAGCTTGTGTTTCCAGAATGTGTACAGACGATCTTACGCCCAGACATTTTAGTTTGGTCGCAGTCGTAAAAGATGATAGTTGCAATAGAACTGACAGTTCCTTGTGAAGAGAGATGTGAAGAGGCATACCAGCGTAAAAGGAAAAGTACACAGAGCTGATGACAACGTGTAGAGAGAGGTTGGAAAGCGTGGCTGTTCCCAGTAGAAGTAGGCTGCAGAGTTTTACCTGCACAGTCAGTATGAAGAATGCTACAGGCAATGGGAATAGTCGCAAAGGCAAGGAAGACAGCAGTTAGACAGCTAGGGAAGCATCTTGCTGGTTATGGCATCGCCGAGATGATCTGAGCTGGAAGCCGAGTGCTGATGAGTAGAGGTTTGGCCACCTCTACTGACCGCCAACCGGATGATGTAATGGTACAGGGTCGAAATATCTGGTGAAGGTTGGAACCATTTGAAGACATCAAAGTGCTGGCAGAGAGCGACAGAGATTCAGAGATGAGGAAGATGAGCAGTCAAGAGAATATTACAGCAGAAAAGCAGAATACAACCATATGTAAGTAATAATAATAAAGCAAACGTAGTGGTGATTTTTCGCAACATTGATTCGGTTCTTAAACATCCTTGGCTTTCAAATATTCGGTTTGAACGGTCCTGCTGAAAGTAAATCATAAAAATCTTTGGACGCATGGCATTTATAACGTGTTTTCATTTCTTACAGCACTGTGACGATACCTCTGCTGATGAACTATCCTCATACCAGTCGTCAGTACTTTAGTTCTGATATCATTTATATCAACCTTGTTGATAAGTATTCCGTATCAACTTCACAAATAATACACGATGGTCTTGAAGTATAGATTATGGGTACTGACGTTGTTTATTATCTTAAAAGGTTTTATACTATCCCCTTTTTGTCTTTATAAATATTACTTTGATATCCATTTGACGTGACTCGGTACTTGTACATCCCGTCATTGCGTTATTGTTGTATGATAATTCTCGTATTCTTTTCTTTCCATTGTCTATACGCCTTTTTTTGTGTTTCTTTGATACATATGACGTGGCTCTGTCCTTATACATCCCGTTATTGTGCCATTGTTAAACATTGTTGTATGCTTGTCTTTCATTTTTGCTTAATGTGCTTTGTCTGTATGCCTTTTTATGTTTCTTTGATACATATATGACGTGGCTCTGTACTTATACATCCCGTCATTGTGTTATTGTACTATGGTAAATTTGTGCATTCTTGTCTTTAATTTTGCTAATATGCCTTGTCTATGCCATTTTGTACTTCTTTGTTACATATTTGTTTGTTTTATAGTGATTAAGATTATAACACAATGTTGACTGCTATACCCTATTTTTGACATTTTACCTATTATGCCTGTTTGTTTTGTTCACACATCGTTGTCAATATTGTAGTGTTTCACTTTTTGGCATTAAGTTATCCTTCTTTGTACAGGTTTAGAGCAAACGCATTTCGGAGAAGTTCCATCCCTTTCGAATATAGCTCTCAAAATTCAGCCATGGAACATGTTTTCAATTCAATCCAAACAAAATTAGAATAATAGAAGTCCCCACAGAGTAAGTTTATTTCCCTGCCTGATTATATTTTTATTATGTATTTAGAAGTATGCACAAATAGTGCCAGGTATATATTTTGTGTTTTCAACCCGTAAATAAGGGTTATATTTTTTGGTTCATACGAAATGAATATCTGACTTGGTCCAGGCAATACACACTTTGTAAACCTATATAAAAGTATTATAGATACTTACCTTCGTAGACATATATATTTTTTAGGTGTTTTGCATTTAATTTATTACACACAAAAGGTAAAATTCTCTGTCTAGGTTATGAACTATTATCTTTTCTTACATGTACATGTAATATTAGGCAAACTTACACACTAGGAATTGTTGGTTATGTATCTTACACATTAGGAATGCTTATGCGAGTTTTTAGTCATGGTTTAGGCATGCATATATAAGCATGTAACATATTTATAGGCACAGGTTTTATAGGACACTTTGCAAGTGTTTAACTAGGATTTAGATGTGTGAACTTTTGGCTGATTGATTGATTTAGGTGTGTGTTTTCATATACTGTTAGTGCATGTGTACTTACCTGATACTTACCTACATGTAATTTGTGTATTTTTGGTTTATTATACTAAGACATATTGTAATAGGAACATTTTATTAATTTCAGCTTTCTACCTTCCCCTGTGAAGTATGTAATGTGATTAGAATAAAGAAATAAAGGACTTATATGAACATTGGCTTTAATTAGAACCCTAGAACACTACAAATATAATGGAATTTGATGCGACTGTCATACAAGTGAGAGGTTTAGCTAACTTCAAAACCAGGTTTTATCCACCATTTTCTACATAAGAAAATGCCTGTACCAAGTCAGGAATATGACAGTTGTTGTCCATCGTTTGATGTGTTTGAGCTTTTGATTTTGGCATTTGATTACGGACTTTCCTTTTTGAATTTTCCTCGGAGTTTTACTTTAAATAACAAAACTTTCTAAAACTGTACTCCTTTTGATTTTAAAATCATATAGAAACTAATATTTTAACTCCGTCAGGCAAAATTGACCTTAGATGATTTTGGCTACATTGTTGTTTTTTTAGGGTCTTATTCATCAATTGTTTAGGTCCTTATACATCCTTGGTTTTCAAGTATTCGACTTTGAACGTTCCTGAAGAAGGTAAATCTAGAAAGTCGCTTCGTTCCTGAAGAAGGTAAATCTAGAAAGTCGCTTCGTTCCTGAAGAAGGTAAGTCCAGAAAGTCGCTTCGTTCCTGAAGAAGGTAAGTCCAGAAAGTCGCTTCGTTCCTGAAGAAGGTAAATCTAGAAAGTCGCTTCGGACGCATGACATTCATATCGTGCTGTTTTCTCTTTTAGTTGTAGCACAATTTCATGAACTGGTAATTTTCAAATTAATAAAATGAAGGCACGCATATTTTTTCTTGTAGAAATTAAAATGAAAACACAATAATTTCCGACGGAAACACACATTGATTAAAAGGAACCAAATAACAACAGAATACCAAATAAAAGAAAAATAATAGGAGTGACAGTTTCTCCAAAAGAAATATACCCTCCTGCTCCAGTGTTAGCACTCTTCATGGTCATCTTGTGTGTATTTATATAAGGTTAATTTCACGTAAATGTTGTACTAAAACTATGAATAATTATACAATGGTAAAATAAGGTGATTTAATATTTAGTTATCATCATTTCACTCTGTATGATAGCTGCATAATGCAAATTCATGTACCATTTTGTAAAACACCAGGTACATATTTAGTATCATTTCCATTGAGATCGGAAAAATACACGAAGCAAACCACCAACCGCTTTGAAACTTTCTTGCACAATTATAACCACTCTCATCATTATCTGTATCTCTTGTTGAGAACGGAACACCATTTGCTCTTCCTTCAAGCGTAACATTATCCATGCTATCACCTATATTGAATAAGATTCAAATGAGCATAATTCGTTATCATCATTATAGGTATTTAACGAAAAAAATCATTAGCAAAATAAAATTATACCGATTAAAAAACTAACAAACATATATCTAAAGTCATAATAAATAAATAAAAATTCCAAAATTTAAACTATTCTATAAATCTAGTAGATTGTTTTTGCTTTTCAGAACAATAGGTCTTTCTTTTCGAAATGAAAACCGGACGATACAAAATGGCATGTACTTCAAGGCAACCAATGAGTAAGGTTATTATATTAAATAGAAAGTCCAAATGACTGTCCATTACTTAGAAATTATAGGGTAGATGCCTTTTTAACATAGTTTCACAGAAAGGAATAGTTATTTGGACTTTTGGTGAAACTTAGTTATGAAAATGATATCTTCAGAGTAGAAATTTTATAAAATGTTATTCAGTCATGTAATATACGATAAAGGGACATGATGTGAGATAGATAAGATAAAGCCAAACTTTTATAACACGCATTAAAATAAATTACCAATGCACATACTGAAACAATTCATTTTTTCTTGCTTTATGTAATTACAGTTACATGTTTAATGTAACTCGACAGTGATTATTAACGTTTATATCTAGAATGCTTTCTCTTGTAGCCTGTTGTCTTTTCTTGCATGAATAGATATTTCTCGAATCGAAATTGCACGGAGTGTGCTATTAAAAGTGATACGAAAATCTACGTTAATTCGATTATCTTATTCAGCATCATAACACGTTATTTCGGCTTTTCCATTGGCTTTTCGTTGGGTCATTGATGACTATCAAAGTTTAAGGTGATGTACATTTCGTCCATGGGAACGGAGATCTATGATTTCTCTAATAATATTCGAAACACTCGCACATTTCACCGGACAATCTTTTTTCGTCAAATTTTATTACATTCTGAAGCGTTCAAAAGTCTTTAATTTTCTGATATTCAAGTAATACACCGAAAAGGACATATGCCGTCATACTCGTATATGCAAAAGACTAGACTAACGATTCGTAGATATTTTGATTTAAGAAAATGACAATGTTGAACATAAGAGAAATATAGATTTCACCACTGCGACAAGTGTGTTACGATATTATCCACTCGAAAAGTTAAATTTTGATATTTAAAGTACGAGGCTTGGCGAGCTTTTGAATATTTAAAATTTAACAGTTGAGAGTGGAGAAACATATCGTAGTACACGAGTTATAGTGATTGAATCTATTTCTCATACTGATTTTATCCTTCCTTTTCAACTATTTGCAGAAAGGTGGGTCAGTTGCAAAGCTTATAAAATGTTTTTGAAACAACAACATAAATATTACTGCTCAAGAAAATGAAAATATGCGGAAAACATTAAAAAAAAAAAAAAAAAAAAAAACCAGTGTACAGTGAGCAATTGAAGGTCTTTCTACTCCAAATGCAAATGTTTTATAGGAAATATTCATTTTCAGTTAAAATGTCAATCCTTGTGTCAGATAAAATATACATTTACACTGATTCATAAAAATATGATTTTAACTATTTTGTTGAATATAAGGTAGATAAAAGGTACTTCAGTTTTAAAAAATCTCTTTTGTTTTATGAACTTGACTTCACGCTGATTCAAAACAAAACAAGGACTGTTTAAATGAAATTATGCAAAATAATGGTCACTTCCGGTTGACCTTCTGTAAGGTCATATGACTGCCCAATGAAAATCACCCTTTGACTTAATTAATAGCCAATTAGTAGTTACACCTTAAGGTCATCACCAGAACGTAAAATTTGACTCTGAACTTGATTTTAATTTCAAGGTCATAAAGCAACTACCTCTCGGTATTTATTGAATATGGTTAATGAGTTATATCACCGTACACGTAATATAGAATATTAAGCGGAAAAACTCCCATTTAATGTCAACGTACCCTTTCAACCAAAACGTATAAGTATTATGACATGTCGCAACTAACAATTTAGTAAAACATTTTCTTGATATCTTAAACGGTTTTGAAATGATGTGATGCTATGCGAATTCTGAAAATATAACGAGGAATTGGATAAAATGAATTTTCGTATTCTTTTAGGGTTGCGAAGGAGTAGAGGACACAAAGAAAAACAGTGTTCGGTACAACACTTTCATTCCAAACATACCACAAACTAAACTGCATTTTGCAAAGATCTTTTATACCTCAATTCTTCCTTAAAGTGGCACTAGCTACGAGATATATAAAATATAAAATATGATTTGTTTTGTTCAATCATTAATTAAAGTGAAATAGTGAAATAATATATCGCTTTAAATAGGCAGTATTGTTTAATTTAATCAACAACAAGCTAAGAAACATTGTTGATGAATTATTCATCCACAAGTGAAAATTCGATCTCATTGAATCCGTTTTCATGTGAACTTCAATTTTACCACTTAGCTTGAGATGGATAACATATGAATTGTTCTTGTTAAGGTTTTTAAAGGAAAAGAATGTCAACATTGAAAGTGAAAGAAAGGTAGATCATTTGACTGATTCAATCCACAAAAATCATTCTTATACAGGTAAAAACAAGACAGATATTGTTAATCTATAATATGAATTTGAACAGACCTAGAAAATCTAAATGCACGAGTCTGATATCTATGTATATCTACATTTATGTTTATATCGCTTGAATGGTAATTGCAGGTCCTCGGAGGCCAACTCGACAGTTATTTAGATGGCCTATATACTAAAATACACACGAAACGAAGCTACATATGATCAAGCCCATGCCCGGTATATTGTGTATTTTCGACCTTTTATAATTTGGATAAATGCTTACATTGTTATAAATCAAATATGATGATTTGAGTCAAATTGGTGAACAAGAATTTGACAACTTGTGCCCTTAAACTAACTAGCTATATTTATTTTCAATTGAATAATTGAAGCATTCAAACTCATGTTTGCTTGTTTTTATTGTGATCAGGAAGCATTGGTCGAAAATGCATATGGTGACTGGGTTGATAATTGCTTTGACAGCCAATCATTTCCTGTCTTTTATTTGCATTACACAATTATGACAGTAATAATCTTTAAAGTACTTCTTGACTTTACATTATATCCATTTGCTAATTTTATTTTTAAGAATAGAGATGTGGGAATACATTATAGGACAAATTAATAAAATACATTTCTTTATAATTATTATTGATTTGTTTACGTTTCAGATCCATCTACTTTTGTAAAAGTAAAATAACAAAATACCAAACTCAAGGAAAATTCAAAATGGAAAGTCTGTAATAAATTAGCAAAATGAAAAGCCCAACCACATCACACGAATGGTAATGCTAATTTGAAATACCCAGTTTTGTTATCGTTGTACGTGTTATCTTTTGCACCACCCTCTGTAGGTGTCACTATATTTTATTAAACATACACGTAAATTGCTTGAAGCATTCATTCAACCACACAACCCCATTGGGATGTGGGACAGTGATTTTATAAATAGAACCCATGATTTGAATGCTTGCAGCAGAATCTTAACTCTTTAAATTATACAATAATAACACTTTCTACATTTTTGGATTTATCGACAACAGAAATGGCGGGGCCCCAAAAATTGAAAGCAAACGGAAAATAAAAACACGAGCGATATCATGCAATATGACCGAAAGGGGACGAAATAAATATTTAACTCCATCTATTGGCAACTGACAATAAGCGTCACTGAAGAGTCTTATGTAGACGTCTGGCATATCTTATTATAAGCCTCGTACATTTGAAGTATTGGAACTTTAGTTTCTTAATTGTTTTGAAGGTCAACTTTGCCTGAGTGAGATATTACCTTAGTAATTTTGTATTTCATCAACGGAGAATTTCATACATGTAACTGATCACACCCTTGGGGACTCAAAGGTCACCAGAAGTAAACCAGCCAGGCTATCTTCCTGGTGCGATGAAAAGACTAGCATTTACGTTTCAGCAACAAAATTTATTAACAGGTCGTAGGTATTACAACGGGCACTAATTGTACCCCTTTAATGGCAGACTGGTTTTGTACTGTTATCAATCACATTTTATGATAAAACTCAGAACCTACCCGTCGAAATTGCATTTAATTGATCAATTCAACTCACTTACCGTTATCTTTATGATAGTTTTCGTTAAATTATCAAGAATTTTCTTAATATACTGCCGAAATTTACCCAAAAGAACTTACTTTGAATAAATTAAATTTAAACGGTATTAACTGTCCTTTCCTAGATTCAGAATTTTGGTTTTACACGGCAAACTCCCACTAAAATTTACGACAATAGGAACGATTTTCGTTCCTATTATTAATTTTCCTTTTTAAGATGATGTTCCTTTTGCACAATCTAACGGTGTATATATTTCACAACTCGTTCGCTATGCCCGTGTCTGTTGTGACGTTAAAGATTTTTACGAACGTATTCTATGTCTTACTGGTAAATTATTAAGCCAGGGATTTCGTTACCACAAATTACTTAAAACCTTTACTAAAATCTTCCATAGATATAAAGATTTTGTTTTAAATATAACAAAGAAGATGTGGTATAATTGCCAATGAGACAACTCTCTACAACAGACAAAATGTCACAGAAATTGACAACTATAGGTCACCGTACGGTCTTCAACAATGAGCAAAGCCCATTTCACATAGTCAGCTATAAAGGTCCCGAAATGACAATGTAAACCAATTCAAACGAGAAATTTAACGGCCTAATTTATATACAAAAATGAACGAAAACAAATATGTAACACATAAAAAAAAAACGACAACCACTGAATTACAGGCTCCTGACTTGGAACAGGTACATACATACAGAATGTGGCGGGGTTTACATGTTAGCAAGATCCAAACCCACCCCTAACCTGGGACAGTGGTGTAACAGTACAACATAAGAACGAACTATAATAATCAGTTAAAAATTGAAGTTTGGTTGTCCAAGTAGTAGAAAACTTACTTCAAACGAGGAAGCACATCCTCAATTTAACGGAGATGTTGTTTACTGTGCCTGGAAATATCAAAACGATCTGGTAAACTGATCGATCCTGAAAATACACTTATTCTCACCCGCATGACAGTCTCTTGAATGACAAAACAATTATAAACCCGTACAGTTCAGTTCAAACACTGTGATATATATATCTTCATAGCACTATGTTTCTATAAAGATGTTTATAGTCCTCCTATCGAATATTTTATATCTTTATTTCGGCATTCAGAAACTCACCACAGATACCATGACAATCAGTTGTGCTCAAATCAAACTATTTGTAAAGCCAAATCTATGAAAGTTATGAAATCGAAGAGCATTTAAAACCAAAAGTACTAAATTTGGCTAAGAAAAGGTATGCTGTGAGTAGAAAAACAGTCGATGTCCTACCTGCTGTTCCACTGTAGCCTGTAACATTCAGTAAATATTGGCTGCTTTCATCATTTAGTTTGAACAAAGAGTAATCTGCATAAAACCGGCTTCCATTTCTCAATTCTAGATCAATATGTAACTTGTGTTTTCCATTTGTTGATATCAAATGTATTGCCTCGTTTCCTAGTGCAAAAATTAATAATGAGTTTTATTTCAGTAACATAAGTGTTATATATTAATTTCCTAGATCATACATGTTACAAAGTATATAACATTAATACAACTACCTTGGGTCATTTTATAGGATACACAAGAAAATAATGAAAGCTATGTTCTTATATTTCGTTCTAGGATTGTCCTTAAAATAACGATTTTTCGTTTTAAAGAAGTTTTCGGATTTTTAACAAAATCATGGTCATAAAAATACTCACATTCTTTATGTCTATCTATGAGTTTGAGGGATATAAGCCGATAACAGTCCACGGCCGCGGCTTAAGACCTGTCCAATATTTTACAGAATGGACTGTTAGAGGCTTATATCTTACTTAAAACATTGTTTAACACGTCGAAAAAGGTGAAACAAAAGAAAAAGCAAGCAATATATTTTTTCATCAAGTATGTAAATTGTTTTGTGAATAAACTTCTTTACATTAAAATATATCCTACATGTTGGCCCCTTTAAACAGTAGCTCAACTTAAAAAAAATAGACAAAAAGAAAGTACAGCTGAAGGTAAACAACATGTATTGCTACATGAAGAATAAGATACAAGGTATGCTTATCATGATTATTGCGTGCGCAAGGACTACTCATAGTTTCCGCTCATAGTTTCCGTGAATACCTTTACATGCGTTTTGTATTTCAAAATGGATAAAGTGATGAAAGTATATTCTTAAAAATCGAAGAAAGAGATGTCGTTATTAGTGACAGTTTTGTTTCAAACTTTGGATTAAAATCAAATGTGTATTCAGAATCTATTCAGATACATTATTTCAGTGTGGATTACAAAGAGGATATAGTCAAAGCAGTTAATAATGGCAAGTTTTATATATATTATATTTTAAAATGTAGTTCTCTCCTATTAGTTTCTTGTTTCTTCTCGGGTTTTATATTTTACAGGGTTAATGAGAAAAAGAATAGCATATGAAGACAGGTTCTTGTTGAACCATATCGAGTGCACCGCAGTCGATTTTATTTCAAATATATAATTAATATGAACAAACAAAGAGATAACAACATACAATCAGTTATATTCTTTTGTATGAATTTTCAAGAGACTGTTATTGTTTACTCAAACGCTACCAACTGAATACCCCCCTTCTTTTGAAAAAACTTTTATAAAACGATCACTGTGAACAAAGTGCGAATCGGACACACGATTGTTTGTTTGACAGATAAAATGCGGTAATGTATTCCTTTATTCTGCTTCCAATATTCATCGTCGTTCATATGCGAAGTGTTGCATTATATTCATATTTACGCAATAACTAAAAATACATCAACATGTAAATCAACGCAGAAACCTGAAAATTATACTAACTATTATAGTCCCTAAATCATGAAGGAAGTTCTAGATTCGCACTTTGTACACATGATAAGGTTTTGGTTGTTCATGGCCCTTGTATTGCGGCATGATTTTTCAAATTTTAGAAGCATTACTTTATTGCTTTTTCATTTTAATTGTAGATGAAAATGATTTTAGGAAGAATAAGAGCAACACCAGAGGTCAGTTTTGATTACAAAAGACGGACGAGGATAAATCTTTTGAAAAAGAAATTCATAAAGGCAACGAAAACAAGACTTACAACGAGCATAATCAATTTATTGTATTATTGCTAAAAGAGACAACTCAAAAACATGAGAAAAATGGCTGTGATATAAGTATTGGTAGTGTTAAAATCAATTTGAATGTGATTTTTGTCCTCAAGAAACCGTTTTGATGAGTGACAAAATTATTGTATTGAAAAGTGACTTTAATAAAATGTTTTTTTAATTGTCATTTGTTCTTTGGTTGTATTTTTGTTTACATGATGAAAACAATTGGGGTAATTAATAGTTTTTTATTTCAGTGATTGCACTTTCATTTACCTGTAAGAATCAGTTATGCTACCTTTAGCTGTCCTATATTTTTAAGAAAGAAGAGGGCTATTCTTGAATATATTGGACAGCTAAAGGTATCATAATGGTTTCTTACAGGTAAATGATAGTCAATCACTGAAATAAAGAACAGGTTAAACAATAGAATGACGTCACAACAATGTTTTAATATTTATGCAAAATCATAACCTCTCTACAACGATAACCGTCATTTAGCACTTGATGAATATCTTACGTCCGATGCATATTTCTTGATTTACCTTCATCAGGAACGCTCAAAGTTGAATATTTGAACGTCGATGATTTATAAGAACCAAACGAGATAGATGAAAGAAAGTACCTAAATGATTACTAAATTGGATTAAGGTCAATGTGCTTTTAATTTCATTCCAGCAGCTTTGAGATATTTGCACTAATCAAATTGTATTTGAATTTCTGTCAGCTATTATATCAATATAGTTTTATTTCGATTTGAATTTTTTATTTTTGCATAAGGATTTAAATTATGATTACAATTACAAGTCCAAAATCTTCCATGTACAAAAAAAAAAAAAACACGACACGTACAGTCCACTTAATACCGTTTCTAATGACACAATATGCAGGTTTTGGATAATCTGCTCCTTTTGGATAAACGTTGTATACACCATCTTTTGAAAAGATATAACCGCACAATCTGATGGATCTGAAATGTATGCCAAGAATATTGCTGTACCCTGTGTTTGACATTTTGCGTATTATGTATGTTTGTTTTGTACACATCGTTGTCAATATAATGGAATTGGATGCTACTTTCATACAGGTTAAAGGTTAAGCTAGCTTTACAACCAGGTCCAATCCACCATTTTGTTACATAAAAATGCCTGTACAAAGTCAGGAATATGACAGTTGTTATCCATATGTTTGATGTGTTTGGGGTTTTGATTTTGCCACTTGATTGGGGACTTCAGTTTTGAATTTTCCTATGTGTTCAATATATTAGTGATTTTACTTTTGTTTGAATAAAAGTAAATAACAATATCGCATATCGATAATAAACAACGATTAGTATATTTGTCAGTACATTTTTGTAAACACTGGTCTGTCAAACTACTAGGTATTCGATATTTAAGACATATATGAAAAACGAAGATTACATACTAGTATATGTTAAATGATGATTGATTGAGGAAAGCTTAAGGTAAAGAAACAAATATTTATTGCACATTGATAAAACTGAAAGTATCTTGCCCTGATAATTGATTCCAAATAATGTTCGATAGAAATAAACCCAATGTACCCTGCTGAAGATTTGGATTGGACAGAAACCTAACACTTAGACGATGTGAAATGATATCCGTTTAGAAAGCTATCAACAAAGCCTAATAGACAAGTATAATTATGTATACTCGTGGGTCGCCGAACGGACACGAATAATCATGGAATTTATTTTCTTATATATATGATATACATTCTCCATTGTCTTTTTGTTAATTTTTGCTTGATACGTAGATATAGAACTTGATAGCTTTCTTTAACATTTGTTTTACTCCATTTTAAAGCAGGCATTATTTTTATTCGTTTAAATATATGAAAACACGTCTGTAATATGCATGATTTTTAATTTTAGTTTCTTGTTTTTAAATCGGAGTTTAGTATGACGTCCATTGTCACTGAACTATCATACTTATTTTTTAGGGCAAGCTGAAGGACGCCTCTGGGTGCAGGAGTTTCTCGCTGCATTGAAGACCCATTGGTGGCCTTCGGCTGTTGTCTACTCAATGGTCGGGTTGTTGTCTTTTTACATTCCCATTTCCATTCTCAATTTTATATTGTGGTGATATATGCGCTGGGTTTGTGAAATACAATAAATACGCAGGATCAAATACAAGTATGTCACAGTCCAAATTGCGATTACAAAGAGAACCCTCTGTACAACAAAATTCACATAATAAATGTCGCTCTTCTTCTGTACGTCGACCAAAAGTATATGACGGGTTTCTATTTAAACACATCTAATCAATAGATTAATCTCATTACAAAAGATATATAAATTTCGCAAATTTTACACTAGCTAATAACTTGTTGCTTAGTCTTTTTTTATGTTGTGTCTTGTGTACTATTATTTGTCTGCTTGCCTTTTTCTTTGTTAGCCATGGTGTTTATTTTCGATCTATGAGTTTGACTGTCCCTCTGGTATATTTCGCCCTCTTTAGTTCCAAACTACATTTGTCTTAACCGTTTGTTCAGAAAATATCACGAAAAATAATAAGCCGAAGAAGGACATACACTATCAATAAACTCATTATGATACCAGAATTAAACATGTTAAAATTGTGTACGACAGACGCGCTCTTCGTCTAAAAAGTATCACCAGAAGAGTAAGAAAATAGTCAAACAAGGTACGAACCTGAAGATCATTGATGACCAAAATTCTTAAAGTTTTGTCAAATACTGTTATAACAATCCATTCTTTGAGCAGAATATCTTATAGAAACTTGTAAAAGTTTTATAAACAGCTTTTAGTTATGACTATAACTAGTGTAGTTGAAGCTGAAGTGCAATACCCCAAAATCGAAACATATAACAAAATAAAGGCTTATAAACCATAAACACTTGCGATGAACTCAAGTGGGGAAGAATAAGCAGTTATTATCTTCATATTCGTCGGATCTGATGATGTCATACATGAAGAAAGAATAGCGATATTGGGATTATATCAATGGGTAAATATATAAGGTAATATGACTGACTAAATTTGTAATAGTCAGCTAAGATGTTAAATCGGCCATAGAAAAATTTATTCTTAGAATTAACTGTCGATTAATTTTGTTTCAATGATTTGATAAGTACCCACCATGCTTTCATAAGAAGCGAAAACATTTTGTCACAGCATGTTATATACTTTATGCGACTTACGACACATGCCTTTAATATTGTTGATAAGTAAAGATATTTAATCAGCGTTTAAATCTACTTGTTAAATCCTTCGGACTAATACATTTTATAACTATGTTGTTAATTTTCATACTTAAATTAATTATTATAATCATGCATTTTTTTCGAGTATGAATATCAACATTTACACTGTCATAAATCAGCAATCTTTTTCCCCCTCTAGTGCAATAACTCTTTCTATGGTTTTATTTTATTGCTTTATGTCTTGATATTGTAGATAACAGTTACAATTAGATTAAGTGCCTTTAAAAACTTAATGGTCAATTATGAGATAACGAGTTTCTTGAAGAGTTTTTGAATCGTTAATTGTTGTTGATTAAGGCGACTGTAGTTTACCGATGTGATCTCGGAAATTATTAACAAGAGAAAGATTAAGTTAACAAAATCAATCCAGAGAGTCGTATGAATTCCAAAAGGAGCAAAACAAAATCAAAGTCAAAATGCTGTAACACATTTACAGTGTCCATTAAATGAATTAATTGTGATTTTTTATGTGCAATCATAGTTCTCTTATTTAACGTATACATGAATACAAATTAGAGTAGAACAACCTTATTTTCGAGAAATCGTAATTTAGTTGTACGAGTGTAAAATGAAACAAAACTTAATCACGATAGTTAATTCTTATCAACTTATAATAAACACCTAAGAAACATGTACTTAACGTTGAACGTTTACATCCGAGATCAAAGAACTCTTTGTTTGTTGATGTCCGATATTTTTGAATAAAACAAACCTATTGGATTAAACAGTTTGATTGAGGTAAGTGCACAACAAACAACATACATATGATATCATCATACTGACCACTCTCTACTTTCATCAGAGTACACAAAATGTTACCTTTACAGAGATTCATTTAGCCATACAAAAGATATTACACTGGTCGGTTATTGAAGACTGTATGCTGGCAGATAAAATTAATGTCTGTACCAAGTCAAAATATGACAGTTGTTATCATTTCGCTTCATGTGTTTTAGGTTTTGGTTACTTGCTACTTGATAAGGGACTTTCTGTATTGAATTTTCCTAGTAGTTCAGTATTTTTGTGATTTTACTTTTGTTTGAAAAGCAGTAAATTACGAAACCGCATATTGATGTTAAACAAGAAGTAATATACTTGTAAATACATTTTGCTGTAAACACTGGTCTGTCAAACGAGGTATTTGATATTTAAGTCATATACCGGTATGAAAACGAAGATTACAACTTTGTTAAATGATGATTGATTGAGGAAATTATTGTTTGATTGTTGTCTCATTCACGTATACCTTCATATCATATCATTACATTTGGAGCAATCCCAATAGAAATTAATAAGTAGGAGTATAATATTTGAGTACACAACTATCCTTTCAATAAGGCTTGATTGAAACGTATAAAATAACTAAAACTCAAATTGGAATGCTCGAAAGTATAAACTAAAATGTGAAACCGTACATGAAAACAGAATCAGATTATAGTTACAGTACTATTGTTGATATTGAACTTTGAGATCATAGTAGACGGTATCGTTGGAAATATACAGATATTGCATATTAGCATTTTAGTATGCTAGCATTTATTACGTGATGGCAGAAGAGGCCAGTGCTTTAAATTGAAAGCAAGTATAAATAAAATTCACAAGTTCTTTTTATCATATTGATTCGTTGCTCAATGACTACAAGATATGGTTGTTGCATGTATTTATTAACTTCAACAGAAGCAACAACAAAAATAATAAAATGCGATATACTCGACAATCTTAGACGTGACTACAAAATGAAGTTTTCCTTTTAAAGGTTTCATTCTGATATCCTAAGAAACATATTACCTCATCTTTATCACATGTCGTTGAAGTGCTACAGTTGTGTATATCGACAACTCCACCACAAGACAAACAATCAAGGAGTTGTGCTAAGTAAAACAATAGGAATGTTTAGGAAACAGAAAAGACATTTCACTTAAAATGTTATTACCCTACGATCATAAACCAACACGAAACGCGGGCTTTGTATCAAATAATAGCCCTGTATCTTTGATGAGCTTTTCAAAACCGTTCATTGGCAGATTTGATGTAGGTTACTACAAATTGAAAGACAATAATCAATAACATATAATGATTCATGCGAATAAAATAATATCCTAATGTTTTACGTTTTGAGTGGTCGTCACAAGTGAAGGCAGAATTGCACACGTTCCCGTTACAACACTCGTGGCACATTATATGGCTGTGGTCTACTGACCGTCTTCCAAAAGCAACCACTGTACTGTTCAATGGACAAAGCTAAAGTAGAATTATGTGTAATTAAATCGAGAATGTAAATGTGGAATATGTCAAACAGACAACAAGTCTTAAACAAGATAACATCAATAGTTAGATCAGACAAACTCTTTTCTTTGAAACTGAATTTGACTTATGTTTAGGGTTTTGCTAAGCTAGTATAACATATGAAACTACATTTAAGGTTAGTTTAAACTCATACCACGTTGAAGTCCTATTTATACCTTGCATTTAACTGAATTAAGAATTTGTGATTTAAATGGAGAAAGATTTCACAATATATGTAAGAAACGTTGTGAATAAATTGTACCGTACAACATACGAACTTTATATAAAATGTTCAGTCTGTGTTATATGATAAGCTTTTTTTTAACATAAATAAGGCCGTTAGTTTTCTCGTTTGAATTGTTTTACATTGTCATTTCAGGGCCTTTTATATCTGACTATGCTTTATGGGCTTTGCTCATAGTTGAAAGCCGTACGGTGACCTATAGTTGTCAATTTCTGTGTCATTTTGGTCTCTTGTGGAGAGTTGTCTCATTGGCAATCATACCACATCTTCTTTTTTATATTTTGTTAACTTTTATATATGACTTGCATTTGAGTAACTAACATAAAATTCAGTTTACTTTTGTGTGTAGCCAATGCAAATGTAAAATTTCACCCTTACTCATTGTAATGGTATTTCCAATTTTGTAAATTTCTGGTTTAATCCATGTCATTAATACTTGTACCACAAAGTGAATAAAAACTTGCTGTAGCATAACCACGTGACATACCTGATTGTGTGTACATCCTACATCATATAGTCTTCTGTTATCAGCAGTCCTGTATTTTGTATGAAGCAAACCTGTAATTAATTAGTGATTGCTACTATACATAAAAACTTGTTACCATACCATTTGAGAATAAGTTTAAATTTTGAGTAGTAATATTATTGGAGATTGTTTTATGTTTTATTTAAAAAATAATTGATGACATTTAATTGATGAACATTTTTTAATGGAAAGAATTTACTAAAAAATTTAGTAAAATCACAAAATACTGAGCTCCGAGGAAAATTCAATCGGAAAGTCCCTAATCACATGGCAAAATCAAATGACAAAACACATAAAAACGAATGGACAACAACTGTCATATTCCTGACTTGGTACAGGCACTTTCAAATGTAGAAAACGGTGGATTGAACCTGGCTTTACAGCGCCAAACCTCTCACTTGTACGACAGTCTCATCAAATTCCGTTATATTTACAACGATGTGTGAACAAAACAGACATAATTTACGATGTACAAAGTATTTTGCATCGATCAATTCGAGCTGTGACTCTTGTTAATATTGTTAAACATCCATCGTGCCCTTAACGTTTTTAAATTGGAAGATCCAACACTCTATTACAAAACGTTGAACACAAATGTGTCTTCATCTGTGAGTACAAGTTCAATGAATCCACAGTAATATTATGTAACATGATAGATTTTCTAAACATTATTTTTATGAATATATCGAACAAAAACGAGAATTGAGTTTAAACAAATTGAAATCATCAGCCATGGATTGGTCGCATCGATTTTAAATATTTTTTCTCTGATCTCCTCCTCACAACAAAGAAGAAACTCTTCTGCGTTCTTAGTGAAAGATAGTTTCCGTACGGATTTTCTTTTGGAATATGCCATTTCAATGTTTCGTCAAACTTCACTGTCCAATTTACAAATTAAGTAAAATTATCGCCTTTATATGGGAAGTCCCTTTTCCATGTGTCAATGTCGTTTAATTTGTTCTTAATATGCTTTACTTAGACTTTGAGCGACATACTGTTTTTCCAGATTGGAAACTGACAAGCAATCGTCTCTTATTTTTTAACGCCTTCAGACGTCTCTTACTTTACACATGGATCTTTCGTCACCCTCATGTATCGCACAAAAGTCATGGCGTTCTTCCAGCCACAGAATGACACTAGAACACATTAAGGGTTCTGCATCTAGTCTGATAGATCATAGAAAGCAATCATTACGCCCCAAAAACGTTTTCCGATATTAAAGTATCAGCCAGGAAATGAACCAGTATCTTAACATAATCTTTTTTTATCGGCGATTATGTTTATGTTATGGATATTTAAAAGGTATAGACAGTTTTCAAGGATATTCCTACAATCTTCAAAAGAAATATGAGTATCTTACTTTATCGATGTTGGTATTTTTGAATGTATGAGCTATTAAATGTGAACGCTGGGTTTGGTCCTACTTCCTGGTACTAATGTTGATAAAGTACACGTAGAAACGTCATTCAAGAGGGGCGAAAGATACCAGAGGGACAGCCAAACTCATAGATCGAAAATAAAATGACAACGCTATGGCTAACAAAGAAAAGACAAACAGACATATAATAAATAAAATTGAGAATGGAAATGGGGACACAGTAGTACACAAGACACAACATAGAAATCTAAAGATTAAGCAACACGAACACCATCAAACCACTGGTAGCGACACTGTCTTTCATATATTGTTCTACATCATGTTTTTTTGGGGAGGGCGAAAACTCATCTAATCTTAGTTTTTCCCATAATTTGACCTTTGACGTTTCGACTGAAATATGAAAAGTATTTGCGTAATTGACACTTTATCAAAATTGAATGTTCAACTAATAGTATACAAACTGCTGCGTTACCTAAAATATCTGAAGTTCAATATAGGTGGGCAAGCAATTCTTTCATAATATTTTTGTACTTAAAGCTTTTGTTTTGAAACTTTTTTAATATTTTTGAGTTGGGTGTTCTCTTGACGGTCTGCACAATAGCATTAAGTTGTTTTCCTATTAATACTTTATTTTGATTTCTTTAAGTAATGACTAATATTATGTTCTGTTTATGAAGAAATTACTTAAAAAGTGGTGTGCCCTGAATAACCTGCGTAGCGGGTTATTTTGAAGTGTGCACCACTTTTTAATTACATTTCGAATAGAAAGAAGAAATATTACAGTAGTTTCTTATAATTTAATTCTAAATTCTATTTTAAGCCGGCGTAAATCATGAAAAAACGTTGATGACCATACAGTCGCATTACAAAATTATGTCTATGAGATGATAGACAAAACACCGTCAGCCAATCAGAAGACGCGGTACATTCAAAATTAAAAGATAAAGGTTTCAAAGAGGGACGAAAGACACCAGAGGGATAGTCGAACTCATAGATAGAAAATAAACTGACAACGCCATGACTAAAGATAAAAAGAATTCAATGTGATCGTCAGTGATCATTATGATTTTCCTTTTTATAATCTAAAACTTGAACGGTAAAAATGAAAAGTTATTTCTGATTTTTTGTTTTGGGGTCTTTAAATTTTCTCCTATATTTCTTCCGTAATGTAGCTCTGTTATTGACAAAGATAACTTGTAACGTTGGTGACTTGTAGATTCAACATTAAAAATCCATCTTATCAGCTCTGCTCATGTTGTTAAAATGAATTCTTTAACACATAAAATAAAACTGCCCAATGCATGTGAATGCTATTGTTCACAGCTTTGCTCAAATATCGGCGAACAGACCACTTTCGAGTTTTCCTTCACCGGAACAAAATCGTCAATTATGCACGACTTTATGTCGTCATTTACCAGATAGAAGGATCGCCTGTATCCCTGCACTATTAACGTTCATCAAGCGTTTTAGTGATCGTCATTGCGCAGTATAAACTAGAAATACTGTTTGTTCTGTAGGTACTTATTCACAATTTCCTAATGACAGCAGTGCTGAGTTTCAATTATGAGAATTGAATTTTCCAAATAATTCGTGTAAAATAGCTTCATAGTTTTCAACCACTCGCTCAACTTGGAACGGAAGTGACGATGCCCTAAACGCACGAATGATGTACACTAAAACTAAAGTTTTTGACGGAAAAGTATCGAACTCGAAAGTGGTTTATTGAATAAAATGTGTCTGTTTCTTTCTTTTGATCGGCCTGTGATAAATAAGTAAAGTTCCAAAGACGCTCTTTCTGTCGTGATCTTTTGACGATGCTGCGGACAACAGGTATTATTTTTCGACATCAGAAAGTGTTTACAACTTTGGATGCATTAAATTTATAACGCGTTGTTTTCATTTATAACAGCACTGGGTCTATACCGCTGCTGGTGGAATATAGTCCCGAGAGTATCATCAGCTCAGACACTAACATCAACAAAATAAAATCAAACACTTTTAGAGCCAAAGTTGAGTGTTCAGTGAAAACATTGTCTACACAATATGTCAAGCTCTATAAATATGAGCCATAAAGGCAGGTGTCTGATTATAGACCCGAAAAGTGCATACACGTTACAAACGATACTGTCAAACAATTGTGAAGTATTGGGAAACGACGATAGTCCGTTGGAAGGGGACGTTAAATAGCTGACCCGTGTCAAGAGAGCCATATCTCTTGCACGTAAATGACACCCTTGTAGATTTGAAAAAGAGTAAGCTAATGCCGCTACAAGGCAGCACTCGCACCCGCCAAGTAGAAAGGGATTAATATAAGTTGCAATAACTTGTTTCCCAATTCAATATAAATAAATATGTTTAAACTAATTGTGAAATCGTACCTAAGAAAAGAAAATGTGTCAGATGAGCGTAAGAACGAATGGAAAAGTACGGAAGCGTATTAGCGCCACACAAATTTTATAACACAGACATTTGCGAAATAACGCAAACCTTTTCCGTTATAACGTTAACATTTGCGAAATAACGCAAACCTTTGCGAAATAACGCATACCTTTGCGATAAAACGCAAACCTTTGCGTTATAACGCAAACCTTTGCGAAATAACGCAAACCTTTGCAATATAACGCTAACCTTTGCGTTATAACGCAAACATTTTCGAAATAACACACACCTTTGCGTTATAATGCAAACATTTGTTTTATCTTATTTCTTATTTAAGCTTCAAAGGAAGCAGCAGTTATAAATGGACGAGGTTGCATACATTAAAATGTATCCTCCTGTGTTATCATTGCAAAGAAAATACTTGAATATTTAGAACATATCATTGACTAATAATGAGTAGGATAATAGATATAAGAGGATGTGGTATGAATGGCAATGAGACAACTCCCAATCCAAGTCACAATTTCTAAAATCACATCATTTAATATGGGTCAAAATACGGTCGTCAACACGGAGCCTGAGCATGCACCGAACAGCAAGCTTTACTGGACCAAAAAAAAAAAAAAAAAAAAACAAGAACATTGAGTAAATTGAAGAAATATTGAAGAATATAAAAATCAACCCTGCTAATACAGCTATAGCCAAATATAAATATACTTCAAAGTAAGCTCTCGTTTGAGGATTGTGAAAAGTTGGTAAAATGAAGATGTTTTATTATTAAAATTATGTTCTTCCCGTTCAAATTGCTACCCATGCAACTTAAAGTTACTTTACTAGATTGAAATGAAAATTCCACGACTTTCTATCAAAGAAACATTATCATATTCTGAGATTTAAAAAATCTTGCTTCAAAATTTAAAACAAATGTTTCTTTATTATTAATTCATTTTGAAGCAGAAAGATCCTTTTGTCTATTTGACTTTAAGTTTCACAATTGTATGACATTATTTTTGTTCTTTCAATTAAAATATGTCTTTACCATATCTTTTTCTTGTTAAATTATATACTTTTCTGACGCACAAATCATTCTTAATTTTTGTATAATTGTACTTCAAGTATTCCCTTATTTCTATGCATATTTATTATAGTGAATTGGCCTTCTTTTTATGGTTCTTTTCTTATCTACTAGTAAATCACAACCGAAATTAACGACAGACGGACAGATATACAAAACTCAACGAATTATTGAAATCAAGATGTTTGCGTTATAACGCAAAGGTTTGCGTTATAACGGAAAAGTTTGCGTTATATCGCAAAGGTTTGCGTTAAAACGCCAAGGTTTGCGTTATATCACAAAGGTTTGCATTATTTCGCAAAGGTTTGCGTTATTTCGCAAACATAGAAAGAAATATTAAGAAAAAGTTGTGTGGCGCTAATACGCTTCCGTAGAAAAGTCTTAGAAACATCTTATTCAAAATAGTTAGACCATCCAACTTTTAAAGGTTCAAAACATAGCTTTAAAGCTACCTCATTGTCCTGGCATGTAGTAACGTGTTGACATGTTTCGTCTTCTAACATCTCAGTGCAGGAAAAACATATCGCCGCACAGTCTATTGGAAAAAATTCAATAGATATACATCACCAATTTTTAAATGATTCTAAGAATGCATGTTCAATTTCTGTAATTTTATATTAATGTATCTTATATCATGTATATAGCTAGCATATTAAAGCAACGCGTTTTGTATATGTTAATCCCATTTATAATGCATTACAAACTGAATTGTTTTGTGTCGATAGTCATAAGGAAAAATTTCCTTTTAATCAGTACTTAATTATCTTTCCGAGATCTAATTGATTATATACAAAAAAAAAAATCAGTGAAAGTGAAAATGTCGAGAAACATATAATGTAGACAACCATAGAAATCATATATTAAACGTTTTCAATAGAAGTAAATATGAAAAGACATTGTAATACCATATTGTTCAAATCCAGTGGTGAAGACCATTAGCAGCAATGATAAACCTGTAAAAACAGAGATGCTCTTATAAATATTTGACAACTGTTCGTTTTATTCAAAACATATTTTGAGATAACTACCGATTCAACGACTGCACTTATGAGATATTTAAAATAACTGCAAAATGTGTATATTTTAAATTTATCAGGCAAATAGCTCAACTCAGTTAACAGTCGTAAAATGGTTCTTATTGTGACGTCATCGGGCATGGCTACATTTTTTCTGAAAAGGAAAGTCATAAAGTCATTATTAATTTCTGACAAATTACAAATTCATCAGAACTCAATATCCAGCATCCATAATCGCCACATATCCGTAAATAACATATAACGTTCTATAAGCCGATTCGGATGGATTAAAAGCTAAGATCACGTATTTGAAATAATAAGAAAGAAGAGTTCTTCTTCTTTCCTCTATATCTTCCTCCGATAGTTGGAGTACACCAACCTTACTGAATTAAGGTTGGTTATTAATCCTTATTATTGAGTCAATACCTAACTATTTCAAAATAACATTATGTACAGTTAAATCCCTGTTATACATGGAGAAATTGCAGTGACTGTTATAAACTTAAAAAGGAAAAAGTTTTCATATAAATAAATACATATATTTTACAAGAAATCCATGTTTCTGTTTTTCAGTGTCAGATATGTACAGGTATAAATGAACACAATTCCAAAATTTTAAATATCATCATCACAATTTACGGTTTCCTATGGAAAATATTAATTATTTATGGCTCATCTTGTCCTGTTTATACAAAGTAAGGAAATCATGGTATATTTATCAGTGAGAATTTGAATTTGACAACTTTTCAGCAATTGCTATGCATTTTCGAAGTGATCTCTGACGTAAGGACAAAATAATGTATATACTACTTTATATCATCACAAATGGCCAGATTCAAAATAAATTTTGTACAAAGGTAATAATGTCAGCCTTCTTAACGCCAAGTTTACATTTCTCGACATAAGAAAACCACTGAACCATTCCATGACGTTTCCATACGACTAATTAATACGCTGACCGTGTGCATGCTTACATTATAACAACTTCATAAACAGCTGTATTCTAATGAAGAAAACAAATGGGAAAAAAGGTCACATGTGGAAAAACTCAAATCGACATTACATAGGTTGAATGGTTATTATCACAAATTGGTTAAATCATATGATGTGTTTGTGTATCAACGACCAGTTGCCAATTACTTGTTTTCACGGTCCTACATCTTACAAAGCCTGCAAATTGTTTGATCAATCTATTGACCGATGGTGTCGTATTCTATATTTTGACAATTTAATTGAGTTTCCAAATTTGTATGACGAACGATTCATGCATTGAAGCTTGTTATATCTAAACTAATCACTCAGTCAAGCACCTTCTTGAGTCCATTTGATTCCTTCTCTTTATGTTTTACTCTCCGTTTTATGTTCTTTTATATATCTGAATTATTTGATTTTTAATTTCTAAATTTTGTTGTCATTATCTGTTATGCTTCACTTTTTATCAATTGAATGGCATTTAGAGATTTAAAATGGTGCCCTCTCACTTACTAACGTGAAGGTTAAAAGATGGATCTAGATACGTACAATTATCTGAATGCAAAATTAGAATTCGCCACAATTTTTGTACTTGCTTCACTGAAAAATTGTATTAAAACTGTCTAAAATTTTACATAGTCCATGCTGGAGTTAATCCTACTCCATGTTTTACATTTTAGGTGGTGATTTGCATGTTTTGTTGTTGGTTGTTTGGCTTTTCGCCTACCGCTGTCAATTTCTTTTTAAATATTCTTTTGCTATCATTCGCCTTCATTTTCAAAGTAATGTGGACTAAAACATCTCTGCGAAAACTTTTAAACCAATTTGAACGAAAGACACTGAATAGAGTTAAATAAGATTTGGAATCAATTTCATTACTGATATCTAATTTGAACACCGAGGTCAGAAATAAGGCGCAAAGACAATAGTAAATATATATATATATAAATTTCTAATTGCAGGAACATGCTTAACTTTATGTAAATGTTTCAAATTGAATATTAATAACCTAATGTCAATTCGGCAAAGTGAGGTTTTTTTTCAAATTGTACTTACCAATAAACATTTTGCGATCTCAGACAATAAAATGTGTAGTTCCAGTTTTGGACATAAACAGAGAGTATGTTAAGAGATAAGATTGTTCACTATGACGCATATTTTCAGTGCATTCTAATCACATGTATTGGATTAAGATAAACGATTTATCGATTTGATTTCTCAGTTTAAATACGGATGATTGTTTATAAAGTTTATCTTTGTTTATCACAAATGCAGATATTAAGGTTTTGAATACTGCCAAAACTGTTTTTAATAGAACTTTTCCAAAGCCGATCTCCAAGTGAAAACGACAATACAAAGATAATAACATCAACGACGCTAAAAGGCAACAAAAAAGGAAACACTTCATTGATAAAATAACATCGAAGATTTAAGATTTAATAACTTCAACTCCGACAAATCCAGAGGTGACATCGGGTGATCCATTAAGGAATGCATATCCTATTTCTATCTCATATTTTTATCAGTTGACTTGTTTTCTATATCTCTTATGCATGTTATGCATTGTTATGGTTGTGGCCTGTTATCTGTTTCTTTCAGGAATATATATTTCTCGTACTTCACTAAACGGAGTGTGAAACGAAAATATGCGTTAATTTGATTGGCCTATTCGGCATCACAAGACGATATTAAAGGATTTCCATTGGCTATTCGTTAGTTCATTTATGACTTTCAAAGAAGATGTACATTTCGTCCATGGTGATAGATATATGTTATTTCTTCAATAATATACAAAACACTTAAACATTTCACCAGACAATCGTCATTTTTTTTTTAATTTATAATATTCTGAAGCGTACAAAAGTATAAAATGTCTGATGCTAAAGTTTGACACCGGAAAAAGACATATGACGTCATATTGGAATTTGCAAAAGACTAGATCAACATTCCGCTGATATTTTGATTTGACACATTGAGTGTTGACAATAAGATAAATAGGTTTAAAACCTTGTGACAATTGGTAATTGCGTTAAGTCAACTCTCGCTTTTTAATTAAATAGTACTATTAAACTCGCGTAAGGCTCGTTTATCATTATATTCAAATTATTTACTCGAGTTGATGTCAAGCGATATCACAATCTCAATCGTTATGAAACCTATAAGTATCGGTTATTGTCCGATTAAAGTTTTATACACACATTGATATTGTCTCTCAAATGCGATTACCGATCTTGAGATGGAAGTGTCAATATAGTCCAATATACATGCTTCGATGAAACTAGGTTTGATCGTTTGGAAACCATATGCTTGTTTGTTATACATGACACTCATTAGGGTAAGTTCCACTCGAATAGAAAAAAGTTCAACTGATAAGTAGCAAAAGAGCAGTGATTTATATATATATAATGAATTATGATGTTTAACAGTAGGTACTCTTAGACCGGAACTACGTGCCTTTTGTTTTATGTATTTTTTTCTTTTTTCCTGCCTATCAGGCGAGTCACGCCATTCGCAACTGTTTTTTCAGTTTGGTCTAATGTTGAGCAGTTACATTACTGTCAGTTGAAGGCTAGACTCCCGTCACGTCTATATGTACGTTTTTCAATTCAGAAACCTGCTATTAAATAGATGTCGTTGGTTTCATTTGAATAATTTACATTTTGGTAGGTCATATCCTTCTTCTTATGATTATACGGTATAAGCTTTGGTCATTGTTAAAGGCTGGGCAATATCATTCAATTGATTAAACGTTTCATTTGGTATCCCTTAGGTAATTATCACATCTGCTTGTTTTTATCTATATTATTTTGTATACCATCCGCTTCCTTCCTCTTCTTTTGTGATGTCGGGTCGATGTCATATTGACATATTCTAACTTATGCCATATAACTTCCAACATCATTTCCTCTATGTGTACAAAGAAAATCAGAAATCCCTGACAAGAAAAACCTTGCCCTTATAAGTTTTGCACAGACTGTAATTCTCAATTCCATTTCAAACATTATCATGCATGTCATGTTAAGCTCTCTTTTTCTTGTATATTCACTAGACATTCGGAAGACATTATGAGGCGTTTACTTGACACAATTGTAAGTAAATATTGTTCAACATGATCCTTTTGTACATTTATCTTATCTGGTAAATCAGACTTAATGGATTACACAAACTAAAAACTAAGTGAGATTGGTCGTTTCATTAAAGGAACCTTTTTTTCTATTAACTTAGTTTTTCCATGATTTCTTGAAATCTCTTTCGATAATACTACGGTCAAACAATAATTAAAACCTAGTCTTATATGTAGATAATGGAAGTTAGATAAAGCTATCTACTGCGTTTGGGGATAATCCACGATCTTTCAGAAAAGACACATGCAAGAAAAAAAGGTACGATAAATTCAAAACTGACAAAGTAACGTTTTATTTAAATAAAACACATTAATTAAATTAAAAGTAAAAGATCCGATTACGAAATCTGATTTGCTATGCACTCTTGAAATTTACTGGTAGCGGATATATAACTGAGACAAAATAAATGTTGTTTTTAAACTTTAAATCAATTTTCATGTCCCTTTTCTGGTTCGTCCACCACTGGTTCATCCTGAAAGATAATGTATTCAACCTTAATGTTTAAAAAATCAGTTCATCAGTATTTTTGTATCTGCCATTATTACGTTTACGGATAAATATTTTCGGATTTTTAAAATTTTAAAAAAATTTAAAGTGAACATATAAAGTTAGGATAGTCGATGCAACTGTTCTTAGATATAATAACAAAAATAAATCTAAATTTGTTTTAATAAATTCCAGAAAATTGATCCTTCATCCCTTATTTCGACCTTGCATTGTTCTCAGTCTTTGCATGATACAAACCTCTTTCTTAATATAAATCCACCAAATTAGTAAAATTAAATAACAAAAGTAATACATCCTTCACACAGAAACTTTATTATTGGATTTAGCAGATCAAATGAAGTCAGTATTCCAGCTGATACAACTCCAATTCCTAAATGTAGCATTCGACTATTTCTGTACAAATCTTTCATTCATTGTTCTTCTTCCTATAGCATGTATAGAAAATGAGTTTGAGGCACAGTATTTAAACGAATCTGACAAAATTCAATATAATTACATAAGATGTATGTTTCATTATAATACGTTATTCTAATTGGCTAACAGTAATATCGCGTCATTCTGAAATCAACCTTCATTTAAAAAGAAATGTACAATTCATGATGACACAAGCTTCTACAATAAAGTGCACACTCAGGTAAAAAGAAAACTTGATAGTTATCGTGTTTTCACGATCATAGCCAAACAATGTAATTATAAGTATTGAAAGCTTCTTATAATATGAGGAAGGCGCTACCTTAAATGCCAGCTTTATACCAAGACCATGTCCTAAACATTGATTGATTGTTTGTTGCTTAACGTCCAGTGGCAAATATTTCATGCATGTTCAGGACGAATGTCCTACATATAGTTTTGTCTAAAATAAAATAATAAGTTCAGATGGAAAATGATATGGGAAAGGTCATCGAACTTCAAAAGGCAGGAGGGGTATGGTATTGTTTTGCTTTGACGCGTCGCAGGAAGAATGAACAAAATGTACTTCGGTCATCGATTTTACACTCCAATGAATTTACAAAAGAAGCATTCAATTCTTAAATGTACAAATAAGCGAGGCCACACTACAAAAGTCTAAAAGTCTGAAAAAACCAATTTTGTCTTAATTTGCATGAATTTTTACTCGACATTCTCCAAAAGTATGACTTGTGTCTTAATTTTTCTTGACAAATTCTCATTTATATTTAATATTCTCGACATTCTTATTTTTCTCAGTATGGCTTGACATATTCTGAATATTTTGAATTGTGTCTTAAATTTACTTGACAATTCTGATTTTACAAATCATGACCAATATTCATGATATAACTTTAATCTTTATTTCTCTTTATATAATATACTGTTTTTCAAGTTACACTTGTTACAACAAAAATAAAAGTTGGGCATGTAAAATAATTGAAAATTTGGGTATACAAATATTTTACAAATACAAATATGGCTATGAAATCTAAAGTTTTAATACTCATTCTCTGTAACCACTTAAACTTTTTCGGCACACATAGTCACCGATCTTTCTGAAAATTGGCTGATATGTAGATCTTATTAGCCTAGTCAGAAAAATAATGCCAACCGATGTATATATTGATTGGTTACCATGGTAACAGCGGAGAAAGTTGTGATTTTTGAGAAAAATACAATATTTGGTGTAGTGTTGTGAAATTATGCGGCTACATCTATTAAAAAAAACACAAAACAATTAATTTCAGTCTTGTTTCTATCAAAAATCAAAAAAGTTATGGGAATCTATTCTGGAACAAGTGAAATTAATTTCTAAAAATGACCATTGTGCAATATTCCTCACAATACGAATTATCTCCCTTTGGTGGGTTACACTAATGACGGGACTAAAACGAAAATGCTAATAACTTTTTATTTCTCAAAGGATTTATGTCAAATTTGAATTGTTATAAATTAAGACCATTTAATACATAAATATTAGAAAAAAATAGAAAACTTTTAAATCTTCATAAAACGTGACCTGACCAACGCTGACAATGACAGGACCAAATGAAAATGCTAATAACTTTTTATTTCTTAAAGGATTTATGTTAAATTTGAAATATAATAAAATTTGATCATTTAATATATAAATATATGAAATAATATAGAAAAAAATATTAAAAATTCCGAAAATGTGACCTTTCTAACGTTGACAATGACCTGACCAACAACAGCAATAACCTAACTGATGAAAATTTCTGTGTTATTTTATATTATTAAAAAAACAGGAAAAATATATGTTTTTGGTAAAAACTTGACCTGACAAACGTTGACTGTGTCCTGATCGTTGTAATACCTAATACTTATTTATATCTTATAGGATTTGCTTAAAATTTATAAAAAACCAAAACAGCAAGATTGAATGGTAAAGTCTTTATCAAATAATAAAAAGAACTGGGAAAAACAGTTTAGGGTACTATGACGAGCACCGGATTATTTAAACTTTTATGGTATTGAGTAGTATATTGTATTTAACTGTGTTGTAAATTATGTTGTATATAACCGGTTATAATTTGACACGTTCGATCATAAATATAAAGTAACACACAAAAGGTGTGAAGTAGGCCATAAATACATGTAAGTTGATAAATCCAATATAGTTTGTTTTTAATATTTTCTTAACAGTAAATAATTATTTCCACGTCCTACTTAAGGCATGCCCGAGCCTTGTGCAGGATATCTTGGTAGTTTTAAATATTTTCATAAAACAAAAACACATTTCGCGGACTACTTAAGGTATGCCCGAGCCTCTGTATGCACGATATCTTGGTAGTTTAAAATATTTTCATAAAATATAAGTAAACATATTCGCGGACTTAACTTGAGGTATGCCAGAGCCTTGTCTTAGTTTAAATGTTCCCGAAAGTCAATACATTTATCGTTTGCTAATATGTTTGAAAATCATTTTATATTTTCTTATTTGATAAAATTAATGGTTTAATCTAAGTGTTTCTATAAATTTGATGCAAAGCCTATTACATATAAATAGGTATAAAGTCATTTTCCTGGTCATGATAACGATCAGAATGTAGGACAGAAAGTCACAGACAAAAGTCACAGACAAAAGTCACGGACAAAAGTCACATGTATAATATGTTATAAACATTGAGTCCTGTTTCAAAGTAAAATCTAAATTTTCGTTTGTTAAAAGAAAGACAATATACGTATTTTGAGAAACATCTTTCTGTAATGGGCTTTCAGTGACAATCAAATTATATGTACATGTATATAATTCTTTTAAAGTTACCCTGTGTAAAGAGTTATCATATTGTCAATATTTTTTAAATATGCTGCTAAAAACCATAAAGTTAATTGTTATTTTCTCAAATTTCAATAATCCAGTGCCTATTACTAATGCTAAGATAGTGCTACCAGAGGCGGATCCAGGGGTCCTGAGGCCCGCCCCTCCTTTCATTGGAAACATTTGGTTGATTACATATGGAATCACTGAAGCATGAATGTAGCAGGTCATCTCTTAAGGCATTCAGTGGGACGCCTTATATGAAAATTGTCAAGATGGTATATCCCCTCGCTGCTCATTGTATGACCCGCAGCCACCCGCTGACAGATTTTCGCGAGTCCTCGTAGGAAACAGAACTTTTGGATAATCTCGAAAATTCCTCCCGGCTAGAACGGCCAACAAGAAATGTGTTGGATGGATAGCAGGGACCATTGTCGACGGCCGACCGCACCCGTCCTTGCTGGTTACGCCCTTTGTTTGCTAAAGAACCCTTGTGTTAATTCTTTATGGTGCTCCCTAGTTGACCTATTGTAATTTCTGTCCTTGTCCTATTGATTCCTATTTCCAGTGATATTTCAAATTGTCCGCCTTCATCCCAGACTACCCCTATTGCAGGACCTTTTCAACTTCACCTCAAAATGATATTCATGTAGATACTCATCATCCAATAATACAACATTATTCAAAACGTATAGCTATACATGTACATGCTTTGCCATTTCAACATTGAGTTTAAGAATGAATAAGAAAATAAACAGCTCATAATATAGGTATTTTTCCTTTATAGAAATAAAGGTTAGATGGTCAATTATCATTTATTTAGAGGATCAACGTCTGACTCTTCTTGTTCTATTTGTTATTGTGTTGAATTGTATCAAATTATTTCCTTTAATTGTTTTTGGTCAGCAGACTAGCACAGGACCAACAATGTTCCTATTAAATTTATTGATTTTGTTCTCTTCTGAAATATGCATGAGATGTTTGACACTGGACATAAAGCAAAACACAACTAATCGATCATTTTTTTTATAAAATCTTACCCCCTTTCCGCCACCAACAATATTGATTATTTTCATTTGTGATAAGTATTTATTTCTGTGTCTCACACAAACAATTTTAAGCTTGGCCTTTCTTGAACTGTCAATTTTCTGATTGTATCTTCTTAATATTAATTATAAATAATTAGAAGCTAGTAGTTATAATTCCAAACTGTCAACACCAAGTGGCACTTTGATATTTAGTCTTCACTACAGCATTTAAATAATAGCTGATGGACTGACTTGTAAAACCATCATTCTTTGACACTACATTAAATTGACAACTTACAGAAGAGAGTTTTGTATGAGAGATTTAGTCTATTTTAAAGCGTTTTCCAAGTTTATGCATATAATTTGTTGTTTCTATGGCAACACTATCACTAATAATGTCTGGAATATTATTAATATTTCTCAAATACAAGAAAACCTGCATAATGTAAGCAAAATTGTATACATTTATTACTATATGTATCGAAGTTCATTAAAACGAATTAGTAAAATTAGCACTTATCAGTATTTTTGCAAATAGACTGCTTGTTTCAAGGCAACACATTCAATGGCAATATATAATTTTTAAATGATTTTATTTGTTTTTCTAGATTGAGTAATTGCTTTTCTTGTATATTTTTCATGATCATGAAAACAGACTGAAATTTCTTCATACTCAGCACTTTTATCCAGAAATTTTGTTTGTTTCCTTCAAGTGTGACACCATTATCGATATACTATACTAGCAAAATTATTTATATATACACATATGTGTATACAGTGAAACTTCATAAGTGTTTTAGTTTTCCTACTTTTGTGCACATTTAAGAAACTAACTGAAACTGTTTCAAAATTGTGTATCATCATGAAATTGTTTCCATAGCAACACAGTTAAAACTATAATACCGTTATATATGAATATGTTTAAAATTTTGATGATTACAATAATTTCTACATATTGTATATTTATTATTTATTTCTGACTGCAGAATTAGGTTTTAAAACATTTTTTCAAAATTTTTCAAATTTTTTTCTGAAAAATGAAAACTAAGCATTTTGTATCCATGGTAACAAAATAATGAGACATAATTCCTATTACTTTTCGCATCATTGATAAGATAAGACTAAGGTATTTATGAATTCATGGTTGACTTTATCTCAGGTGTCCGCAAAAATTATGGTGAGCATTTAAAATGACCTCAAAAGGGTATTTTTACCTAATGCAAACCACATAAAAAGGGGGTATATGTGATTATGATTGAAAATGGATATGAAAATATCAGTTATTAAATTACATTAATAAAATGCATATATTCAATAAAATCATAAAAATTATTCTTTCTCTTAATTATCTATTATGAAAATTATGTTGAAAATAGCCTTTTCAGCTTAAAATCATAGACATCCAGAGGAGGTAAAACTGGTCATCGGTTGCTATGGCAACCGATATGCTTAGCAACCAAACTTTTGCCATTTTTGTTTGTTTCATCAAGACTAGTAAGTGTGTGATGTTTGAAGAAAATCCATGACCATGCGTGCCACACTCCCTATGTAAGAGTTTAAATAGTTACAGAGAACCGGTATTAAGAATACAAATGTGGGTATGTTGATATAAAACAATTTAAATGTGGGTTTTAAATAATTACAAATATTGATTCCTAAATCTTATAAATTATTACTAAATGATTAAAACCAATCATACTGTAGACATATTTCATTCTACATTCATAATATTCAATGTTAATACGGTAAATAATTATTGTACCAAAATGTGGTATTTATAAATAGCAAAGTATGATGGTATTCTAATTCTTCCAAGGATATGTATAGTCTTACTATACAAATCCTTTATTTAACAGAAGAAAATGTGTACATGTAATGTCATCTGTTAGAATATATATTAAGTATTACACGTGGACAGGATGTTCCCCATAAAATCAAGGTATTCCACATATGGAAAATTACTGCTTTACCTGTAATCAGCCATACAACTTATCAGTTGACCGACCATGTCACTACAATTTAATAAAGTTTGTTAATAGATGAAAATGAAAATCATCATTTTAATTAAAAGAAATTGAATTAAAATGGATTTTCTTCATCACAATTATGAGATTAATTATTTTAACATAAACACAAATTGAATACTTTCCCAAAGATTAAAAAAATAATTATCTACTCCGGGAATAGTTAAAAGAATGTATTTATAATAGGTCCCATAATACAGATCTTAACATTTTTTTCTTTTCAGGAGGAGTTATCACAAATAGTTATTTTGATAAAAATTATGAAATTCAACACTAAATTTTGAAAAAAAATGTTGCAAAACACTTATCCTACCTCCATGACAAATATGTTGTTGTCCCCGCAGATAAAGCCCCACACAATATCGTTTTGTGTGTAAAACTCATTACATTAACTGCTTGATAAACGAATTAGGTATTGACGCTTCACTTGAAAACTCAACATATACCCCCACGACACTTACCAAGGATGAAATCCTGGATAATCATAGGTCTGTTCTATGTTCCTTTGGGATTTCAACCAAAGATTAAGAACTGGCTCTTCTATCACTGTATTGGATACATAAACTACTTAAGTGTCCCTACAAACAACGTTATATTGCTTGGTCTTCCAAGTGCTCAACGAAACCTCTTTCTACAATTTTATCAGCTATTAAAGTCAGGCTTCAAAGTTATTGTGAACCTGCCTATTCTAGAGGTGGCGTGAATCAGATGTGGATACTTAAAAATTCCAAAGATCTTTTAGAGTACATACAATCTAACTCTCTTTCATCATGCAATAGTATTAAAACATTTTGACTTTTCTACACTTTACACAAGTATTCCACATTCCAAACTAAAAGACAAATTGAAAGAGTTGGTATTGCTTTGTTTCATAAAAAAGAATGGCCAACGTAGATACAAGTATCTTGTCTTAGGGAGGGATAAATCCAACTTTGTATTCTCTGAAACTGACATTATCAAGATGCTTGACTCTTAATTGGCAACATATTTGCTATATTCGGAGGACGTGTTTTCAACAGACTGTCGGCATTCCAATAGGAACCAATTGTGCCCCTCTTCTTGCCGACTTGTTTCTTTATTATTATGAGGCTGACTTCATACAGGAACTTCTTAGGAAGAAAGATAAGAAGTTAGCAATATCCTTTAACTCTACTTTCCGCTATATAGATGACGTTTTTCACTAAATAATTCAATTCAATTCAAAATTTGGTGAGAAAAGAGATAAAGGATACAACAGATACAGTTAAGTCGGCCTCATATCTTGACTTACATCTAGAAATTGACAATGAGGGTCGGTTGAAAACAAAACTTTACGACAAAGAGATGATTTCAGCTTTCCAATTGTGAACTTTCCATTTCTATGCAGCAACATTCCAGCAGCACCTGCATACGGGGTATATATCTCCTAAATGATACGATATTCCCGTGCTTGCATTTCCTATCATGATTTTCTTGGTAGAAGGTTGCTGCTCACAAGGAAGCTATTTAACCAAGAGTTCCAAATGGTGAAGTTGAAATCATCCTTCGTAAATTTTACGGACGCCCTCTCGAGTTGGTTGACCGTTATGGAATAACCGTTTCACAAATGATATCGGATATGTTCCTTACGTCGTAACTACAATCCCCATCCCTTTCATAAATGTGACCTACCGAATTTGACTATTTACCAGATTTGTTATAACATAAGCAACACGACAGGTGCCACATGTGGAGCAGGATCTGCTTACCCTTCCGGAGCACCTGAGATCACCCCTAGTTTTTGGTGGGGTTCGTGTTGCTTATTCTTTAGTTTTCTATGTTGTGTCATGTGTTCTATTGTTTGTCTGTTTGTCTTCTTTCATTTTTAGCCAGGCGTTGTCAGTTTATTTTCGATTTATGAGTTTGACTGTCCCTCTGGTATCTTTCGTCCCTCTCTTGAATCAAGATTGGAACAACTTCTTTGACCTAAACAAAAGCCCTCCTTTTTTATCCACACAAACGCAAAAGATGAATTGTGGGGTCCAAAAGAGACACATGGTCACATTTTGAAACTGTCTCAAGTCACCTATTTTAGTAAAGCAAATTTGACTGGAAGTTTTGCGAACGTCAAAAATCTAAATGCTGTTTGTCAGTAACTTTAATAAAAAATAGATCAATATTAAACTACATGGGGGGTTATTTAGGGTATCCCAACTTAGTTGCACCCAAAGGGTATCTTACTATACAAAATTAATCCTTGCTTCTTCAAAGTGTAGTTTAGCCATAATAAAAAGGAGTATATAACAGCAATAGAAAGTCATAAACAGTGCAGAATTAGTCTGTACACATTTCAGACGAAATGTATACTGTTGAGATAGTGTCAAGACATATTTAAGACTGTCAAGAATGTGTCGAGATATATTCAGACAGCTTTAAGACTGCCAAGAATGTGTCAAGACATATTCAGACATTATTTAGAATGTCAAGAATATGTAAAGACATATTCAGACATATATTAAGAATGTCAAGAATATGTCAAGACTGATCGAGACAAATTTAAGACAGTCAAGAATTGGTGGAGTCTAATCCAGACTTATCAGATGATGCAGGAAGTGTCGAGAAATTTTTAGACAATGTTTATACTGTCAAGACACTTGTCAAGAAAAATCAAGAACCTTATTAGACAAATTCATACTATGTTAAGAATTTTTTAAAATTATTCAGACAAATAAAGAATGTCGAGTAAAAATTCATGCAAATTCAGACAAAAACTGGTCTTTTCAGACTTTTTGACTTTTGTAGTGCCAGTTACGTCGTTAGGATTTTGATATCCAGCTGTACCAGCATCATCCGCAATGCCAGATGACAAAGTTTTTCGCCTGTCCAAAGTCAGGAGCCTCTAGCCCTTTGCATGATTTTTGATTTTAGTTTTATTTATATGTTTTAGTTTAGTTTAGTATGACGTCCATTTTCACTGACTAGTACAGATTTTTGTTAAGAAGCAAGCTGAAACCCATCTCTGGGTGCGGAGTTTTCTCGCTGTGTAAAAGACCTATTGGTGACCTGGAGCTGTTTTTCTGCCCTTTGGCCGGGTTCTCTTTGACACATTCCCCACATCCATTCTCAAATTAACAATCGGAAATACGACAAAAATGATGCAATTACAAATAGATAGACTTTTTTTTAAATCTACGATTGCGTAGAAATATAGCTAAGAGTTGAAACACAGATTTATCGTATCGGTCAATCAATTATATATGATGATCGTACAATGATGTCGTTTCAATGATGTCAGTCTTTCTTTTTTATAACCTTATTGATTTTTTTTTTTGTGTAAGGAGCTTTCCTCCACTGATGAAGTCATTATATTATAACCAATCACTCGCGTACTTATCAATTGAGATGTATTAAACTTAAATGATAGGGTTATATTATTGTTTAGAAATAGAAAATTGACGATCGGAAAGTTGAAACATCGTGTTTGTCATGTATACTAGCTTGAAGTCGCCCATTTGTGTCAATATCGAGGAAAAGATCACGATATAAATCTGTTTGGCTCTCAAAATATTCGTATATTCTTGCTAGACTTTGCAGGATTATCTGATTATAGTGCTTTAGGAATACTGAATAAATAAGCGCCATGTAAAACAGTTACTCTGTTTTGATAGCACATTTACATTTGTCTGTCAAATCTTTTTGATTTTGTTTGACTTCACTATCTAACAATATTTCATATGAATTTGTGTTCGAAAATGTTTATCTTAAAATCTGAAATTAAAGTTCAGCATTTGTTTTATTTGTGTATATCTATGTCCTGAAAGTTCTTGCATTCATTTTTACTGTAGTCCTGTCATATAATATTGTCATTTTAATGTTATATTTAACATTGCCATAAAAGCGCGAAGTTTGGCTAGCCGCAAAACCAGGTGCAAAACTTCCCCCATTTTTTCTTAAAATGTCCTGTACCAAGTCAGGAAAATGGCCATTGTTATATTATAGTTCGTTTCTGTGTGTGTTACATTTTAGTGTTTTGTTTCTGTTGTGTTATATTTGATGTGTTTCCCTAGGTTTCGGTTTGTGGCCCGGATTTGTTTTTTACTCAATCGATTTATGAATTTCGAACAGCGGTATACTACTGTTGCCTTTATTTAAAGTGTGCAAACTTGACCTCGTCCGTTCAAATCACATACAAAATAACAATATTTGTCGAGAAAAACGTTCCTACCTTAATTCGTTTCTACGGGTTTTCTTTGAATTTATTCGATTCCGTCCTAGAACTTATCATTATGCAAATTTGTAAAAGTATGAAGTAAGCTAGGTAACCAAATATGAAAATTTGAGTCACAATAACAAGATAAGAGTAGAGTCGATATAAAATAAAACTTTCCACTGAGACAAGTGCAACTATCATTCCAAACACAATCCTCTCAACCATAATGTTTTCAAGCTTTCTTGTCCTGATTGTTTGTTTTGTGCTTAATATTTTGTTCTGAAAAATAAATAAAATATATGCTTCATATACAGAAAGATGTTGATTAAATATTAGCATCTCATCAACCATAACTTTTTTATCGACAAATTTAAAGAAAAAACGTTTGAAGCAGTGTTCCTTGTCCTTTTCCTATGGTTTATATATACACAACTTGTTTGAATTTCGCGACTGTTGTTGCGTTTTAAATTTTAATGAACAATATTTACGTATTACCGGTAAATCATAAACTCAAGGATTTCGTTACCACACACGAATTAAAAACTTTAGCAAATTTCTTCTAAGATACAATTATTTGTTGGTTAGGAAATTTGGCTGTAGAATTCATATAAAAAAAGATACACCACATCCTAATTTTCACGGCGATGTTGTTTATATAACGCGTAAACTTAGTTACGATCCATGTAAGATTATTCATTGTTGAATAAACTTATTATCAAAGGTGATTAATCTAAAAACGTTATAAAATCTTTAAATCTTTGTTTGACATTGATTTCTTTTTAAAAAAAACAGATAAGAATCTTACGTTTGGAATCATATTATGACATTGCACAAGTTTATTCTATTCTGTTACTGTTTTGACGTCTTTTAACTGATAACAATGAATGTTACATTTGTTTTCCGTATTGGTTTCGGCCTTTAATTTTGTTTGTTTTGGATTGTTTCACATTTTATTGTCGGGTCCTTGTATATCCGACAGTACGATATATAGACAATAACTGTTTATTGTCTTTAAATATCAGCTGTATTTGTACAAGGCTAAGAAACAGGTGTAATGTAAAGTCACGTCTTTCAAAGCACAAACAATATACAGAATTAATTGCAGGATAACGACTATAACTGTTTAGTGTCTTTAAATATCAGCTGTATTTGTACTCGGCTGGAAACAGGAGTAATAGCTCGCTAAAGCTCGCATTACACCTGTTTCTTAGCCTCGTATAAATACAGTTGATATTTAAAGACACTAAACAGTTACTGTCTATGTTCTCAGTGTTGAATGCCAAAACTTTATCTATAATTGCGTGTTTGTAATTTACCGTCAACTACTACTTTGTTATAGGCATATTTGCTTGATTTGTTCATTTCTTTGTTGGGAATGTTTTAGTCAAGTGTTGAATGTCTCAGATATTTGTGTACAGTTGAAGCTGCTGGATTCCAATTATTGTATAAGATTTATCTTTAATGACTATTTAGGTTTCATGCTAAATCTTGATATATGATAGAAAGATAAACAACTGTCATACAGATGGGAAGTTCAGCTGGCTATAAAACCACCATTAACATGTACATGTCTGATTGTTTATAATATTATGTTACCATCACAAGGGACCTTACTGTTTTAAATATACTATGTGTTATTTACCTTTTCATGTATCAATGACATAAGCATAATTTTAAAAGGTTTGTATGTCGTTTATGTTACTGTCTGTCATATTTGTTCTCATTTGTTGCACATTTTCATGGCATGGCCTTTAAAGCTGACATGCGGTATGGGTTTTACTCCTTATTGAAGTCCGTACGTTAGCCTATAACTACATGCATCCACTTCATTTGATCTTTAATGGATAGTTGTCTCATTGGAAATCACACCATATCTCTTTATTTTTATATTGAATAAGTTAACTCATGGGCTAAAAAAAATGCTCTTACCATGCCTACTCCTGTACAGAAAATAAACCGATTAAACATTTTCCAGACATAGGCGAAGCACTTACTACTTTGCTGGTGATACCAGAGGAGACGAAATTACGCAGAAGCACCGACCAAAAGGTTGTCCTAAGTTAAAGACGTTGGAAATGGATAAACTCATCATAGATACCAGGATTGAAATTTTATATTTGCACCAGACGCGCATTTCGTCGACAATAGATTCATCAGTGACGCTTGAATAAAAAAATGTTAAAAAGGCCGTACAAATCAAGAAGCTGAAGAGCATTGAGAAGCAAAAACTAACATAAGTTTTGCCAAACACAGCTATGGCTAAAATTTTGGGTAAGTTATGCTCATGTTATCTTTTAATTTGCGAGATCGTCGAGTTTCCATACTAGGACTTCGTAAGCTGTAAACCCATGTATCTAATGTTGAAGTCTTGAAAAATTTTGTGTCGTTGGGTGTTGTGCAATGGACTCATTTCCCATTTTACATCATTTAAACAAGAGGTACTTTAAATCCACATTTATGCAATCAAGTGAAAAGTGTTCAAGCAAAAACAGCTAAATGTTAATAAGTCTTGCAATGTATCATTATTAATGTCACTGTTATTTTTATTTTTCATCGCATTTATTTTTTTTTTATATATCTACAAATTGATACTATAGTAAAGGCTTGTATTACCAATCATGATTATATAGAATTTCTGGTCACAAGGAATCTATTAAATCAAGAGATCAACGTGGTAAAGCTGAAATTATGCCTGCGTAAGTTTTTGGTGGGGTTCTTTATTTTTACAAAGAATGTTGCTCAAGTCGGTGCAAGGGGTCGTCTTAAACTTGCAGCTAGGAGGCCGTAGAAAGCTTTCCAGTGGTAATATGTATGAACTTTAAAATAATAATGGTGTTTTTATTCTTAAGATAATTTCTCGTATGTGAGCCACATCATTCTCTCAAGTTCAAGCCCGATTGTAAACTAAAATTTTAATAAGACGCACTCCATCTATTCTTGGTCCTCATTCCCATCCACGTTTAATTTTTCACTTCAAAACATTTTATGGATGGGGGATAAGTATACCTGTATTTTAACATCAGACCGTGCTGCACGGGTTAACGGAATTTTGAATACACAAAACCAGGTACTTTATATCGGAGAAACAGGCTATAGATGCCTTCAATTTTAGAATTCATTCATATATTTTTGTATTAATCACAATTATCCTTGAAGGACCACCAGTCATTTTCTTTTCATCTGATACCTCAATTGCTAAGATATCTGCTACAGAGTTTAAGTTTTACCTATATGCGATGAAACTGTTTTTTTTTTGCTTTTTGAGTGTGTTTTTGTTGTTGTTGTGCATGAACTGAAGTTTTGTCATGAATGGTTACTGTTGTTTTTCTATTGCTCAACAGAAATGATTGTAAAATAGCAACAACAGGCCGTCATACTTACAAACTATGAAAAAAAGTTCGACAACAATTGGTACTGAGATTGTGCTAACTTTCTTCTGATAATTTTACTGATGATTTTAGAAACACAAGTAGAATACAAGAATATAGTAGCTGAAATGCATTTTCTAATATAAGAGGCTTTCCAGCGTAATGTATATATCTATTTCCACTTTAAAACGGAAATCGATTGTATAAACTCAATAAAGTTGTTTAATACATTATTTGTTTGAAGGACTGCCATATCAGTAGCTATTGACAGATATTAAAAAGGCATATAAATTAACTCAATCTCGTCTTGAACCTTTCAATAGAGCAATAAAGGCTTTAGCAATGTTGCCAGGTATCACGTTCCTTATGACTAATTTCAATTGTTTACTCTGGGATGACCATTTTTATTAATCCATCAAGGACAAAAGCCCAGGATTTTTTTTTCTGAAAGTCATTTAGTATTTTTTTAAAGTCATAACCTTCAAACTATACATAAACAATTAACTAGAGGATTAAACAGGTCCAAATAACAAAGGAATAGTATGCTCGAGTTTCTCCTTCACAACACTATTAGTACATTTTTTAGGTAGAATTTTCAAGCATAGTGTCGGCATTCCTTTGGGGGCCACATTTGCGCCTCTCATTTATGACCATCTCATATTGTCATATAATTTGGAGTTCCTTCATAAACTTGTAGAACAAAAAGATCATAAAAGCTATTCACATACAGATACGTTGGTGATGTTCTTTTCATTAAACAGTCAAAACTGTATTAGTTTACATGTACACATATTTTATTTGCTAAATATCAGCAAACTAGATGATACACCTTTAAATCATACTGTTGAAGTCTTATCCATATTACAATAAAAATATATATAAACAATAGTATGCCCCTGCGATCTTATCAATACCAAAGATAAGAGAGAGATATTGTGAGATATATTTTCTGAAAACCTTTTTCAAATTTGGGACATTTTCCATTTTGGTGTATGTCGTTTACACCGCGGTTGTTTTGGCATTTCAAATGTCCCTTTTTTAATGATTCTTTTTCTCCTTTTTCTTTTTTATTTTTCCTTATACATTATTAAGTTGACAATCAAATTTTGGTCCTCAATGCTCTCCAATTTCGTACTTTATTTGGCCTTTTTACCTTTTTTGGATTCGAGCGTCACTGATAAGTCTTTTGTAGACGACACGCGCGTCTGGCGTAAATATAAAATTTAATCCTGGTATCTATAATGGGTTTAGTTATAAGCAAATAACGATCATATTGACGAGAAAAAAAAAAACTCAACTGATTGACATATGATACATGTAAAAGATACAACTTTATAAACAACTGTGGTATAACCTAACAAGGAACTGTTTCAAAGAAAATGTTCAAAGATATAAAAAGACATGCCATAAGGAACTGCTTAATGGGATTATTAAAGTTTTGACGTGTACCGTCATTCGCCTTAAAGATAAACTACCATTATTTCAGGTTTCTCAAATAGGATATAGTAAATCTTTCAATGTTCAAAGGATGTACACATAAAGATTCTTACATTGATATCAGTGGATTATCGGCTTTATCCAATCGAAATAGTTGAATTATCAAATTTTAATTTAAAGTCTGTGCCTAGGCGAGGACTTCAAAGTTTATAACTAATAAACCATCGAAATTGGATAAATCCGATAACCCATGAGTAACTATGTAAGAATCTGTTTCTCTAATGATTAAAAAAAATTATTTTTTGTTCACGGAAAACCCCCTTCGAGTGCCTTTGCCATTCCACAAATTTGTCAATTTCATTAACACCTGTTAGAATATTTTGATCACTCAGTGAGCTGATAAAGGTAATGACCATTAAAATCAAGCAATCATGTTCTGAGATCACCGGCAACAACACGTTGATTGATTTTATTTTATACAATGGGTTCAGGAAGTGTTAATTTTCCATAGAATGAGAGAAAAGTGTATATCAACTGAAAATAAAATGTTTGCATAAATCATAACGTACGTTTGGATTTAAAAGTAAAGTCAAATGCATAAAATTTCTTTATTAGTAATGTACAGGTAAAATACATATTGGTATATCAAAATCTTTCGAAATCTAATCATCATACCATATTTTAATTAGTCTAATTTGATTGATAAATAAAAATTCTGAATACATATATTTTATATATGTAGGACTCGGAGGTGCGATGGGGACGCTGAAGTGCGATGGTCACGCTGAAGTACGATGGTCAACGCCGAAGTACGATGGTCCTTTCGCTGAAGTGCGATGGTTAAGCATGACGTTTGAATATTGTGACGTTTTCAAAAATAACGTCACTAAAATACAACAGGGATTCGCAGGCAGAAGGATAGGGTTTTGTTGATGAATGTTTCATGCTAACAAAGGAAAGGAAGGGAAAAAGAAAGTAACGAACGATTCAAGTCCCGAACAGTTTTGAGCAGTGCAGATGGAGTTTACATAAATATTTTAAACTATGTCAGGCGGCAATTCATGGGGAACAAGGCGGCAAAATGATGAACTTGGTTTGCAGATGAGCTAACCAGTGTTCGGAAGTATGCCGCAAACCTTTTCACGACAAATAAAATGTCTTCATCTAAATGTTAATTTTGACTTCTCTTGAAGTAAGCTTCACACGATTTTGTGTGGACAATTTAATAATGAAATTACTTACTAGTATTAGCAATGCTTTTGCAATATCAAATTGCTATAATGTTGTTTTAGTCCCACTTGATAAATCCTGATTTGTATTAACAACGTCACTCTAGCCTTACTTTATTGTGATTACAGTGTTTATTGTTTACAACATTTTAGGCCGAAATTAACATGACTGGTCCCTTCGTGTACTTCCCAATTTATTTTATTCTCCTGATCGGCGAATCAGAAAATTTGAAAGTTTTTGGTGGAAAACGTGACCAGTACTATTATTTAGACCTACACGCTGAATAATTTTCTTCACCCTTGAACAACATAGTTTCTGACTCCATACTAAAATAAATGCGTACTAATCAGAGAATTGGCAAATTCAAAATTAGATTAAAATAAATCAAGATTTTAAAGTCTTGGGTTTGAAGTAAACAGAAATTAAAAGCTACTTTGGTAAAATCTTAATGATGTTACTTTTATTTAAACAGCTCATGTACATTTTGATTTTTACTCATTGTCACAGGCAGACCATCGCACTTCAGCGTAACCACCAGCGCACTTCAGCGTAACTACCATCGCACTTTAGCGTAGTTATCAACAAGTTAACGTCACAATGTCACCATCGCACTTCAGCGTGGACCATCGCACTTCAGCCTGACCATCGCGGTTCGGAGTACCATCGCGGTTCCGAGTCCTACATATATATAGTAAAACAATTATCAAAATGAAATATCTATATATTGAGTTTCAATATTCAAAATGTAAATGTCATTGTCATTATATAAAGCAGTGTTTTTTTATTAGCATGACTTCATTAATAGGTAGAACGATACAATTTTATAATAATAATACAACTCTATGTGTTGTTGATGTGACATTTTATGCTGGTAAATATGTTTGCTACTTTGGTCATGTTTATGCACCACTCTATCTATATATACATCATTGGGGTATAAGACCATACATAACTGAATAATTATGTAATTAAAATTGATATTAAAAGACAGCAGTTTAGACTTTTAAAAAGTTCTTATTTTAACATTAACTAGGTGATTAAAGTTTAAAAAAAATTAAAATTTTCATATATATATTTTTCGCTTAAAGAAAAGTTTCTTATGAAAAGGTGCAGCATATCTATTTTAAAGATATCAATTTTGACAAAAATCCAAGTTATATTTTCACTATATTCATGTTGTTAACCCCCATTGTGTTAAAAGGAAAATTGCAATCAAACTTGATCAAATACACCAAATAATTAATAATTGACAATCAGAAGTGCTTTTCAGAAGCATAAGATGAAGTTTATAACAACGATTACAGTAGCTTCAGTAATGTAAAACATTTCATTTCAAAGTTTTCTTAAATCTTTAAAAGCAAATAAGTTCATGTTTATTTCAGATATATGCACAACACAGAGCCTAGGGTATATTTCCTTGCAGCTATGTGTATTTCATTTAAATTACTGTATGTTCTGATATACTTGTCTATTAAATTATTAATTTAATCTCCAATCATTGTCTTTTGGAAGCTTTATTATTACATGTGCTCCACTAGAGGGTTACGTTAAATAAATTGTTAAACACTGATTCAAAAAGTAAAAAGGTTACCTTCGTTTTAACCTAAGAAATTACATTTAAAACTAGTATATTGAATACACACTATAAAAATAAAAGATAAAAAAACACACATCTATGCAACATATAAACACACTATAAAAATTAGTTGAAAAGGTTTTAACTTTTCTACTCGATAAAAAGTAGGATTAATCCAACTTCTACAATGTATTAATGGAAATGTAGACTTATCTGGCAATACATATTACGGCAAAAGCAAACACCTCATCAATCTACAAATTATTCATGTAGGAAAAAATTGATAAGCAGGTACACAGATAGTGGGTTACAACCGCTAGAAATGTTTCGAAAATAACAAAATTGTACACATTGACCAGACTATTATGTGATTGTTTTAACTAAGCATGCGGTATTTCATGTGCAACAAAAAATATATTATTAGAAGTAAAAATTAACTCTTCATGGATACCAGATTAACATTTTGTATGCCTAACGTTTCAAACACAAACGTGACAGGTTAGATATCTTTTTTTTTTCTCCAATCAATCCAATTAAGAAAATTCTCAACAGAACAATAAAATTGCTGGCTTATTTGTTTGATGGTCTAATTAAAGGAATTGAGAAAAAAGTAAAAAAATGTACTGACAAGCCATATGACAGGTTGATTTAAGTGTTTTCTAAGGTCACATTCTAATTTTCTTTTCCATAAGTAGTACTAGAAAGCTATATATGTTTCTTACTCTTTACCTTATCAAATCTGTAGAAACTTGTAAAATAAAAAAAAATAAAAACTTACAGGAGGAGACCCTCGTTCTGCGCTTCAAAGTTCAAACTTAAAACTTTTAGATAAAGAATATCTATAGACTGTCTATAGCTATTTGCTTAGTATAGGAAGTCCAATGTTCCGGTATATCCTCTGTATCTGGTATTTTCATATTGTACATTTCTGCAAGCTCATTCTGGAATTTACACATTACCCATATCCAATATTTTGAAGTATCAGAACTCGGTGGAATTTCCCAATCAGGAAAATTTTCTTTATATTCTTTGTATAGCCATGACCCATTGTTATGTTTGTATTTCTGGTCACCGGATACCTTATGACTACAAAAATCTACGACCATTTTCTCAGAAGCACTTTTTCTATAACCACCTATTCCTAGTGGACGATGTTGAACACATTCATGTAGTTTTCCTTCCATTACGTGGTCTTTGCTGGTAATCATGCAAGGTTCCTTGCAAAAAACACACAAATCTAGACATCCCCAAAGTTTGTCAAGGATTTCAGATACTGGATTTGTGATCCATTGCACAGATACTGCGGTATCATGTTCATATATACTGAAAAGCCTCCGCCTCATTTCTTCAATTTCTTCCGTCAACGCATGGCTAAATGTTTGCAAATTTGTAACATTTCTGTTCTCAACATGTACAAAAATGTCTTTACTCAACGCCAAAGTATTACATTCATTATTTTGGGTAACAAATGTTTCAACCCAACTTGACATACCAGCATTACGGTCATCTGTTGCTTTTATGACGATGTTTCCCAATTCATTCAAAATTTGTGAAACCTGCTTTTTAGCCAACTGTGCATACAAAGATACGTCATCAGTATGCTCTTCGAACATTTTTCTATTCGTTAGTTCCAAGATCCATTTTTCAGCAAATGTATACGGATCTCTAATAAAGGCTTTATACTGCATGAAATCTTCCTTTTCTGCCAGATCTATCAAAATTCTTTTTATAAGTGTTTGCTTTCCATGTGAAAGTATTCCTTGAACACTTCCTTGTGCCTCCATAGGTAAAAGTTCAGAAACCTGTTCTTCTATGACTTTAACAACAGCAGCGTTAAAAAATCCACACGCAATGACATCCTCAGTCTCTCCTCTAGCAATATTTTTGAAATAACACCAAGCAGTCGTCTTGTAATCGTCCGTTTGAGGTTTACATGGTACTTTAATTCGTCTACTAAAGAATTCTGTTGCGTAATTTATTACGTGTATCATTATCAAAGCTTGAAATTTAGGAAGAAGGTCAAACTTGTAGGTATTGTTCAAATGGAGATTATGTTCTGAAATATTAGAAACAACAATCTCCAATATTTCATGTACATATGTCAAATCAAACTGAATGTCTGTTAAGCCCAGTTCAGCAAACTTTGTATCAATTTTCTGGAATATATGGTTGGCAACCTCAACTGTTTGGTTTCTGCATTTTTCCGGAGGCGAATCTGATTCAAACACAACTATAAAATGATCTCTGGTTGATATAAGAAAAACATCTATAGTCCCAACTAGTTGGTTATAACTTCTATAGGTTTCTGTGTTTGGTAAACCCAGTTGTCCAACAAATTCAGCATCAGATGGAAATTCCTGTTGTAGTAATGTCATGATTTGGTCTTTTATCAGGACTTTAATTTTGACACCTTGACTTTCTAGTGTTTCAATCCTTTGCTCCCAAACTTGATTAAATTTTTCCTCTAACAAAGTGTCTGTGATTTTTTCAGTCTGCAATTGATGAGCTTGTTCAGCAATCTGTTCGTTGATAATCTTTTCTTTACAAACTCTTTCAAAACAACCTTTTTGCTTTTCTCTTACATTTTCTTTAATCTTTTTTATCCTTTCTTCTGCTTTAGTGACGTATTTGTTTATATCTTTTGTTAATCTTTCTCGAATTCCTTTTTTCCACTGACTCATAATGTCTTTTAGGGAACTACCTTCGATGAATGATTCAAGATTTTCGATAAGATTACTCTCTTTTTTGTCTGCCTCCTCTGAAAGATATATTTGAATGGTTTGCATGGCTTTTTCTAAGTCATTCCTGGTTTTGCAAATAACAAGTTTCTGTTTTGCTTTATTAACAATAAACTCCATGATATACTTTTCCAAGTTCCAAGATGTGAGTTGATATTGACCTTCCATGTCATCGTATGCTTTCTGTTCAAGACTGCTGCAAAAACTTAATACAAAATCATCTTTTAAAATTGCATTCCAGAGGTCTTCAATGCGTGAAATAGTATCAGTGATTGTTAAAAATGATTCTCTTGTTTCATTTACTTCTCTACAAATTGAATCTTTAATACTGTTAACACATTCACCGTATACAGGAGTTGGAGGCTTCACGTCTGCATTAGTATTACGCATTAAAGGAAGGAACCATACGTTTCTATTGCAGTCAAAGTCAATAATATCTTTGAAACTGTTATGGTCATCTGCTTTTTCCACTGCTACATCGTCGAGGGCGTTTTGCAGGTTCATTCTTTCCCGCTTCATATCAACCTGGTCAGGAAGCTCCTGGAGAACAAAGTGGCAGATTTGTTTAAGATTCAGTTTTTTCCCGGCTAGTTTTATTCTTAAAAGGGATTGCACAACTATTTCCAGAGCATTTTTCTGTTCTGCTATTCTGCCTTCTCCCATATTGACAAGGATTGCATCACTCAGTCCAATAACAAATGTGGTCAATTCAATTTCATTACTCTTTCTCTTTTGATTAGAGTCAGGTGCCTGTATACCATGTATTCCCTCTGTGTCTATTACTAAAATAAAGTCAAATTTTTCTGTTTGCGAGTTGACGGGAATAAGTTGCATAAGTGCTCCCTTCGTATGTATACCATCATGTACTGGGAACTGGGATCCAAACAATGTGTTTAACAATGAAGATTTACCTGTCCCTGTTTTTCCAAGAACTGTTACTGTCAGTAACCTTTTGTCACCTAAAATTTCAGTAACTTTTTTCAGGACTGCTTTAAGCCAAATAAGTGGCACATTCATTACGTCCCCGTCTAAAAGCTCAAAAGGCTCTCCAAGCATGAATAGTTTTGCAGCTATGGTTGGCAATACATCTAGATAGACTTGTAGACTATCTTTCCTTGCTTCACACTCAATGACTGCCTCGTACATCTGGCCTATTTCTCTTAGTAAATGTTCAATTCCAATTATTTCGTCGGAGCATCTGTTGTCAATTTGATACCTTTCGTGTTGTAAAAGCTTTAAAATACAATTATCTGCATTTTTGTTTAAAGCATTTTCTAATGCTCGTAAATCAGTCGTGTGTTTCCGTTTACTTTTGCATAGTATTTTACTTGTACGTTCAGCAAGAATCATTTTTAGCCACGAAATAAATAGTCTACATCGGATATCTGAAGGTAACAAATCAGTTAAAGACTCAATGAATCGCGTCATTAATGGACCCAGTTTTTCACAAATATCCAGCTGTTGTTGCCTTTCAACGATCATGTCTTGCCTTAGTTTTCCCTTTTCTTGAAGTGTTGGACACAAAGATGACTTGTTGACTGTTTTGAGCTTTTGACTCCAAACACGCCATGGTTTATTTTGAAGCGGCAGGCAGTGTTCTTTATGATTTGAACTATTTATGACATCCATCATTTTAACAGCAAAATCCTTAGCTGTCCTGAAATCAATATGTTGCTCATCGATGTTTACTTTACACCTTTCTACTCTAGAAGCCAAGGATTCAGTTGTCCCAACGGCATTGACTGACTGCTGAAGAGTTTTCTTAATTTCACATTTAAAATGAGATCTTTGTTTTTCTTTCTCTGGTAACAAAATAATCTTCGTTTTGCCATATTGACCCATAGACTTCAAATGTAATTCTGTTTGTTCATTAACCTTTTGCCTGTCTGCATCATTTGGATCAATAACGAGATGAATAGCTGCATTCGATTTATACAAGTTTCTAATTATAAATTGAAACTGCCTTTTTTTAAAGTCATTTAACGAAACTACAACCACTATTACAGTAGATATCTTGGATACTAATATTCGTTGCTCTTCCCAATTCATACCGTCCCCCCTTAAATTCAAAATCAGTGTTTTTTCAGATAGGAAATCAGAGCTCATCGATGATACGTACCATGTTGCCTCAATAGTACCCTCACCTATGTATCTTCTTTTTTCTGCAAGTGGGCAGTCTTTATTATGAAACAAATCATTGTGTTGATTAAATAGTAAGCTATTTATAAGATGGGACTTGGAAAAAGATGGACGACCCAATCGAAGGAACGATACAACAACACAAGGACAATCAGCTGAATTTATAGAAAACAAGTGATCTTCTACTGTGCACTCCAAGAAAATTGATCGAAGGGGCCATAACTGTACTTGAAGACTACCATTATCGCAGAAAGGGATTGAGAACGGAAAAGCAAGCCTACAAGCAAACAGTTTTTCTGTAAGAACTTGTTTTAGCTTCGGCGAGCTGCAAACAAAGAGAGTTATGATAAGATCAAGGGGGTTTAGAGTAATTTTGTTTTTAATTACATTACAACCAAAAACATAATTCCAGAAATTTTTCCTTTCGAACAATATACCTCGTTCTATCATATTTTCCATTATGTCGTGTAAAATACGATCTCTACATTCATGATTTAGAAACAAAAGGTTTCTTGCAAAGTCAAAAAACACTCCCCGTAATGTCAAAAATTTGTTCTTGTATGTGTGCGCCATAACATCCGATAGGTTTAAATCATCTGGATAAAAAGTTTGAAAATTAATTTTTTCAATTAACACCTCTAAATTTCTTTTCCCTTGTAATCCGTTGGTCGATTGTGCATCTTCTTGAATATCTGCTCCACCTATCAATTTAAAACAATCAGTACATATTATATAGTTTTTATAAAATTAACGGTACCAATTTTCCAGCATCAGATGTGCATTTCGACAATAAATGTAAAAAATAAGAAGATGTGGTATGATTTCAAATGAGAAAACTCTGCACCAGAGATCTAATGACATAGAAATTAACAACTATAGATCACCGTACGATCTTCAACAAAGAGCAAAGAAATGACAAATGTAAAAAAATTAAAAAGAGAAAACTAACGGCCTGTTTATGTACAAATAATGAACGAAAAACACATATGATATACAGCAACAAAAATCAACCACTGAATTACAGGTTTTTGAATTGAAAAATGTCTCTTTAGTAATGAATGAGGCCAAAACATTTGAAAATCCGAAAAATTATAAAAGATGAAGAGCATATAAACCAGAAAAGGACAAAAAGTATAGCCAAAGCCAGGCAAGGAATCATAGCTTTTATATATAAAAAGTTAACATAAATCGTTATTTCTTCGCTTTTTGTTTGTTTCAATTCGTATATTGATTTTGCAGCATGAGTTATGAAAAGACAATTCTCAAAACCAGACAGCGTCAATAACAATGACAATACATGGTAAAGAATAGCACTTAGTTTTTCTTGTTTCATTTCGTTTAGTTACTTGTAGAACTCAAAATATGAAATATGTTTTTTATAAATATTTTTGGTCTTATGTTATCTTTGTTATTAATTTTTTTAGTTTCCTATTGGAATTTCGTGAAGTGTTTTTAAATAGAATAAAGAAGGAAGCTGATAAGAGAGCAATTCAAAACCTTTAAACACTACACATCAAACTACAATCTGATCAACATGAACTCTTACAAAAACCTGCAGTGATTCTAGGTGTTTCTGACTTAAAAAAGGTACTTCCTATAATTTGCAAGACACTCTCAATGATATTATTTCAATTAGGATTCGGATTTCAATAGATTAGGTTTCGGGTGTTTCTGATGAAATTAATTAAAGAAATATATTCGTCGACCTGAACAAAAAAGGAACGTTTTATTGAATTATGATTTTATCATTGATGCAAACATCTAAAAATCAAATGCAGACAAACTACATCTTTTAAAAAGATGTGAAGACATAAAAGAAACATCTAAAAAACAACAATACTAAAGCAAAAATCAAAAAAAGTTGACAAGACTATCAATAGTCTACACAACAATACATAGAAGATTGAGCAACATGAAACCAAGCATACACAGAGTTAGACAGATCCTGCTTCAAATGTGGCAACCTTCATGAACTTTTTCTGACAACCATGCAAGTTTTGAAACATTCCAATACTTAAGATGTCCTTGTAGGTCAAAGCCTTTGATCATAGTAGAGAGACGCGACATGCTGATATGATTGAATTATGACATATTAAATCATCATCCTATAACATTAAAATACAATTAATTTAAACGAAGGAATTTATATGGTGCTCATTGCAAGTATCAATTCGGTGGAAAATCTCATTTGAGGATGTCACAATGTACATGATGTAGTTAAGAGGACGGGACTGTTTGCAAGAATTAAGACTTTGTCAATGAAATGTGATCTTTTTATTTGATTACTTTGTTGTGTAGTTCTATATTTGCCTGGTATTTGATTCTGAAAGAAAACAAGCACAATCTTACTTACAAATTGTCAAGAAAGTGTTATGATATTGTAACTATTATATTTATTTAGTTGGCCTAATTTGTTTTGTGTGGCCTAAGAATGTTTACATTGTTTTATATACATTGTGTACAAAATAAAATACATTGTGTTACAACTATGCAGTTTAGAATTCACTGGAACATTCATTGATACTCATGGAATGATTAGAACTTTCTATTTCACTTACATAACGTTTCCAGAATGATCATAACAAAAGATGCGTAATTTATATTTCTAGCGTTGTCTAGAAATTTCTGTTGAGTATTTAAATGCAGACCCAAAAGTTAGTAAAATATATAGAGATTTGGACATAGACATAGATAGACTTAGACATCGATAGACATCAACATTTTCTGCAGTTGGATTGACACTTTTATTTACAAACTACATCATACTAGATTGTGACCAATTGGATATAATATTCTGTGGATTCCCGTGAAGATTTCCGGATAAAGAAAAGATAAAAGATTGGACTCATATTTTGACAGTTAAGTTGACATTTCTTTTGTGTAATACTTTTGTAAACTAGTGTATAATAAATCTTGTTAAATTTTATTATTGATTTGTGTCTTTTGTTGGCTACAATTAAAAGACGATTTTCTGACATAACAGAAATTGGGGCTCAAGTCCGGGATAACGTTAATATCTTATTTTAAAAAATATTTGTTCAGTATTTTTATTAGAAATAGCCAACAAAATTCTACAAAATGGCATTTGAAGCCGGTAAATTTTTGAAAACGCCAGACCTGGAGAAGTTTGATAATTTAAAGAAAGAGGAATTAGTGTTGCTTGCTAAACATCTGAAATTAGACTTTAGAGTATCTATGAGAAAACAAATTATAAAAATTTGGTAATAGACAAATTAGTTGACGCAGAAATTTTAGGTGAAGAGGCTCTTGATCTTAAGGTCGAAAATGTTGACGCTATCAAATTAAAACAGCTTGAATTAGAACATGAACTTAAATTAAAACAATTGGAAAAGAAAAGAAGAATGGCAGGCAGAACTTGAAATGAAGGAAAGGCAGGCAGAACTTGAAATGAAGGAAAGGTTAGAGATGGAGAAGATGAAAGAAAAGAAAAGAAGATGAATTTAAATTAAAACAGGCAGAACTTGAAATGAGGGAAAGGTTAGAGATGGAGAAAATAAAATTGAAATGGTCAAAGGAGAAAGTAACACTAATGTACAGTCGAAATCAGAACATTTTGATGCAGCAAAAATATACGTTTGGTTCCCAGATTTTGTGAAAAACAGTCGATAAATATTTTCCACAGTTTGAGAAAATTGCTCATAATTTGAAATGGCCGAAGCCTTTTGGACTACAATGCTGCAAAGTGTTTTTGAGGGCAAGGCCGCTGAAATTTACTCAGCACTTTCATCCGAACGAAGTTCTGATTATGACACGGTTAAAAGGAAGTTTTGAAAGCTTATGAGTTAGTGCCAGAAGCATATAGACAGAAGTTTAGATCTTATAAAAGTTTGATTCACAAACCTATGTTGAATTTGCTAGGGAAAAAGAAGACCTATTTGATAAATGGCTTACGTCAAAGAAAATAGATAACAATTTTAAGAACCTAAGACAACTGATGTTATTAGAAGAGTTCAAGCAATGTGTTCATTTAGACTTAAAACACATTTAGATGACAAAACTGTTGAGACATTACAAGATGCAGCTGTTATTTCCGATAATTATACCCTTTCACATAAGAGAAGTTTCAAAGGTCAAAATTTTAATACTTCGAGTGGAAATTACAAGAATCAAAGCACTGAGCGTACTGATAGTAAGCCTGTTGCACAGAATAAGAGTCAGTCTAGTTATAATATGTCTAGTCCGAAATTTGATACTTTTGAGAAGAAGTCACTGACTTGTGCTTATTGTAAGAAGAATGGTCACCTGATGGCTGATTGTTTCAGACTCAGAAGAAGAATGAAAGAGATAATAGGCCCAAGACCAGTGCTTGTACGACACCCGTGTTACCAATACGTTGGAATGTCCTGCGAGTCAGGCTTTTAAGTCCAGTTTTGTAATTACATGGAGGATTATAAACCCTTTATGTCTGATGGGTTTGTTTCTATTGTTGATAATACTACTCCTCAACCTATTAAGATTTTACGGGACACTGGAGCTTCTCAGTCTTTATTGTTAGAAGGTGTGTTGCCTTTGTCCGAGGAGACTTCTGTTGGTGCCTCCGTTTTGTTACAAGGTGTGGAGTTAGGTTGTATAGATGTTCCCTCCATCGTATTTATCTGAAGTCAGATTTGATAACTGGACCAGTTGTTGTGTGTGTTCGTCCTAATCTCCCTGTTGAGGGTGTTTCATTATTGCTAGGAAATGATCTAGCTAGGAACAAAGTGGTTGCTGAACCAATTGTTACCAGTGAACCGGTGGTGGATGTTAAATCACCTGAAGATGATGCTGAACTGTATCCAGCTTGTGTCGTTACTAGGGCGATGGCTAGAAAACAGCAAAATGAGGATTTGCAAGAAGACCAGTTTGATTACATGGACCTTTCTGACACCTTTCTAGCCGACATTGAAGGTCCCAGTAGCTCAGAGAAGGCCGTAATAAGACCACCTAGTATAAGCAAGAATGTAATTATGCCATGGCCAGACGTAAACCGCCATTCATTAGACCGAAGGAAATTTGTCGAAGAACAAAATAAAGACCCTGAGGTTCTTCAGCTCCGCCAGAGGGCTCAACCACAGGAAGAAGCAGACAAAGTGGCCGAATGCTATTACCATCAAGACGGCATTTTAATGAGAAAGTGGAGGCCCCCTGATGCTACCCCAGAGGAGGAATGGAGAGTGGTATACCAAGTGGTGGTGCCTAAAGTCTATAGGCAAGACATTATTGGTCTTGCTCATGACACCCCCTTGGCTGGACACTTAGGTATAAGGAAGACTTGCCTTAAGATCTTGCAGCATTTCTACTGGCCAAGACTTAGAAATGATGTCGCAGAATACTGCAAATCATGCCATATATGCCAGGTTGTTGGTAAGCCTAACCAGAAAATACCACCAGCACCACTTCTGCCTATTCCAGCCTTTGAAGAACCTTTCAGCCGAGTACTCATTGATTGCGTTGGACCTTTACCGAAAACCAAGACCGGAAATGCGTATTTACTGACGATCATGTGTACCTCCACTCGTTTTCCTGAGGCTATTCCGTTAAGGAATATCAAGACACCTACTATTGTCAAGGTCTGATCAAATTTTTCACGCTAGTAGGACTTCAAAGTCTATACAGTCCGACCAGGGTCAAATTTCATGTCAGGTATATTTCAGCAAGTCGTGTACCAGTTAGGGATTGCTCAGTATAGGTCAAGTGCTTATCATCCAGAATCTCAAGGTGCCTTAGAACGTTTTCATCAAACATTGAAGAACATGATCAGAACTTTTGTCTTCAATTTGACAGGGATTGGGATGATGGTGTTCACTTTACTTTTGCGGTCCGAGAGGCTGTTCAAGAATCTCTTGGTTTTAGTCCCTTTGAGTTGGTATTTGGTCATACTGTAAGGGGACCTTTAAAATTGATAAAGGAAAAGTGGCTTACTGAACACACTGACTTGAATCTTCTAGACTATGTATCTAGATTTAAAGAAAAATTGTATACTGCTTGTCAAATTGCTCAGAACAATTTAAAAACTGTTCAGAGTAAGATGAAAATATGGTATGATAAAGATGCCAGGGACAGATTTTTGAGCCTGGTGATAAGGTACTTGTATTTTGCCAGTCCCTGGTAATCCATTACAAGCTAAATATTGTGGTCCTTATACCATAGAGAGTAAAATCAATGATTTGAATTATATTGTAAAACACCAGGTCGGCGTAAACAAAATAGAGTGTGTCACATTAATAAGTTAAAACCATATTTTGAGCGTACTAATGAAGGTGAGAATAAACCAGTTACCACTTTAGCCATGGTTAAATTGGAGAACAATCATGACAAACCAGGTGTAATTGAACCACCTTTTAGTTCTAAAACTATGGAAGAGACAGTTAGATTGAAAAATTCAGAAATTTTGTCAAATTTAGATTCAAAACTTGCACATCTGTCTTTTGATCGTAGAGAAAATTAAAAGCCTTGGTATTTTCTTTTAAAATCTTTTTCCAGATGTGCCAAACAAAACCACTGCTGTTTGTCATGATGTCGATGTTGGTGATGCTTCTCCAATTAAGCAACATCCTTACCGGCTCAATCCACTCAAACTTGAATTTATGAGACAAGAAATTAAATATATGCTTGACAATGATATTATTGAGCCGAGTAACAGTGAATGGAGCTCTCCTTGTCTGCTTGTGCCCAAACCAGATAAAACCTTTTGTTTCGTAACTGATTTCAGAAAAGTGAATTCTGTTTCAAAATCTGATTCCTATCCGATTCCAAGGATAGACGATTGCATTGATAATATTGGAAAAGCAAAATTTGTGAGCAAATTTGATTTATTGAAAGGTTACTGGCAAGTCCCATTGACACAGAGAGCTCGAGAAATATCAGCTTTTGTCACACCAGATGGCTTATTTCAATATACTGTAATGCCGTTTGGCATGAAAAGAGCTACATTTCAAAGAATGATCAATAATGTTATAAAAGATTTAGACTGTTGTTATGCTTATATTGATGATCTTATTGTATGTAGTGATAGCTGGGAAGAACATTTAACACATTTATATGATACTTTTGATAGATTGTCACAATCAAATTTGACTGTTAATCTTGGTAAAGTGAATTTTGTCAAGCCACTGTTGATTATTTAGGGCATACAGTTGGCCAAGGTCAGGTGAAACCTATTACGGCTAAAGTGGATGCAATTACCAAATTTCCTCCTCCTACAAATAAAAACAACTTATGAGATATTTAGGCATCATTGGATTTTACAGGAAATTCTGTTCAAATTTTGCGACTGTTGTTCAACCATTGACTCATCTTTTACGGAAAGATTCTAAATTCATCTGAAGTGAAAATTGTCAAAACGCTTTTGAAAATAGCAAATCACTTTTAATTAATAGTCCAGTTCTGATCACTCCAGACTATGAAAACAATTCAAACTTGCCGTTGACGCAAGCGATGTAGGAGTTGGAGCTGTTTTATATCAAGAGACAGATGATAATGTTGAAAACCTATATCATATTTTTCTAAGAAATTAGATAAACATCAGAAAAATTATTCAACTATTGAAAAGAGTGTTTTGCACTGTTGTCTGCACTTCAACATTTTGATGTATATTTAAATCCCACTGTGCATCCTATTCTTGTTTATACTGATCATAATCCTCTCACCTTCATACATAAAATGAGAAACAAGAACCAGAGATTGACTAGGTGGAGTTTATTGTTACAGGAATATGATGTTATTGTAAAACATATTAAAGGTAAAGATAATGTAATAGCAGATGCTTTATCTAGAACTTATTGAAACAATTTGTATATACTATGTATTTTTGTACATATTATTCATGAAAAGTTTTGTTACACTCAAACTTTTTAAGGGGAGGTGTTATGATATTGTAACTATTATATTTATTTAGTTGGCCTAATTTGTTTTGTGTGGCCTAAGAATGTTTACATTGTTTTATATACATTGTGTACAAAACAAAATACATTGTGTTACAACTATGCAGTTTACAATTCACTGGAACATTCATTGATACTCATGGAATGATTAGAACTTTCTATTTCACTTACATAACGTTTCCAGAATGATCATAACAAAAGATGCGTAATTTATATTTCTAGCGTTGTCTAGAAATTTCTGTTTGAGTATTTAAATGCAGACCCAAAAGTTAGTAAAATATATAGAGATTTGGACATAGACATAGATAGACTTAGACATCGATAGACATCAACATTCTCTGCAGTTGGATTGACACTTTTATTTACAAACTACATCATACTAGATTGTGACCAATTGGATATAATATTCTGTGGATTCCGTGAAGATTTCCGGATAAAGAAAAGATAAAAGATTGGACTCATATTTTGACAGTTTAGTTGACATTTCTTTGTGTGTAATACTTTTGTAAACTAGTGTATAATAAATCTTGTTAAATTTTATTATTGATTTGTGTCTTTTGTTGGCTACAATTAAAAGGCGATTTTCTGACATAACAAAAGTTTTACATTACATAAGTGGGATATTTCAAGTAAAATAATATCCTATTTATAATCATACGATCATCTTCTTGTTCACATAAATCGATCAATATCTTTAGTGTTTAATTCGTGTCATTTTTTTAACTTGTGTGGATAGTTGTCTCGATGTCAATCATACTACATCTCTTCTTTTATATGGATTCGCATTTCGGGTGATGTATGCATACTGGAGACGCTTAACCTGTCGACGAACCCATTTTCTTTTTGGGAGTTCAAGCGATATTTATAGTTTATAAGATAGAGAATCGAAATGGGGAATGTGTCAAAGAGACAACAACCCGACCAATGAGTTGTATGTAACTTTAATTTGTATTTTCTTAATCGATTTATACGATTTTCAACATCGATTTACGACTGTTGCCTTAATTTAACAGATAGAAAAATACGACGGGAAACAACGTCACAAGGAATGGTTTAATACAAAATACAAGCACATTCTTGAAACAAGAACCATTAGAATCGCTGACTTGTGAAAAACGTGATAATGCCCCAAACATAAATAAGTTTTAAAATTCAAACAATGAAAATAACACTTTATTAATTTCGTTTATCTGAAGCACTATTCTTGATTCACCTACATGAACTGTCAAATCGAAACATTTGAAAGCCAAAAATATATATGTAGGACTCTGAACCGCGATGGTACTCCGAACCGCGATGGTCACTCTGAGGTGCGATGGTTTTACGCTGAAGTGCGTTTTTGATCACGCTGAAGTGCGATGGTGGCATTGTGATGCTAACTTGTTGATAGCTACGCCGAAGTGCGATGGTGGTAACGCGGAAGTGCGATGGTCTGCACAAACTACATTTTCAATGCTTTTCAAGTCGATGTACAAGTCAATTTTTATGTTAGAAGCAATTTTCCTAGTTTTTAACATTTGTGTAAGCAAATAAGGGGCTTTTAAACTTTTAATACTACGAGAAACAGGTAGAATTGGTGGAAAGGGGAAAGTTAACCTTCTGTTACGATTTTTTTTTTTAAATCTACAAAATATTCCTTTTACGTACGATGGAGCGTGGCATTCTTTGAATACATACGGGTCCGCAAACAGACTCTCCGTATTATAAAATTACGGTAAACGAGGAATTTACGAGGGAAACAAAGTATAAAGATAAAATGTTAACGCAGAATTTTGTGAACATGCAGACAATCATAGAGGACGATCTCTTATTAAGTATGCAACTGAAATTAAGGACAGACATAAACGATGATTTGTTTACTAACTATTAAAAAAATCTACTTCTCATAATAAATGCACATCTGTAGATATTAAACTAGTCATCACGCGTAAAATAGACCATCGCACATCAGCGAACGGACCATCGCACTTCGGCGTAGACCATCGCACTTCAGCGTGACTATCGCACTTCAGCGTTCCCATCGCACCTCCAAGTCCTAAGTATAAATTCACGAATACGTGAGGAGCTATATTACCAAATGATACCTAAAAGGAATAGCCAAATATATTCAGGATAAACTTTGCCTGACAAAGTCAAATGTAAAAATTCAGGAATGTTCAAGCTTTAAATTATTCGGTATTGAAATGATTAAACTTGTACATTTTGAAAGATATTTTCCTGTGTGCAAACTACGTAATTGTATATATAAAAAAAAAAAAAAAAAAATTTGCACTCGTTGAATATCAATCTAGACTGGTATGACTTTTTTTTTTTTGAATTAATGCTTCTTATATATGCACATTGTTCGAAAGACGTAACTTTCGAAACAAAAGTAAGTTAATAGAATCTTAATTAACGCATTAACTATTTAGCCCCAACTTTCCATTTTTAAAACACTGGCCTCTTTTTCGTGACTATTGATAATTCGAGGACAGAAATGAACAATCAAATCCCACACACATTTTCATCAACTACACAGGGGTGCTGAATTTAGAGGAGATTAAGAGTTACCTATCATGCATGCATCTACCGTCATGCGAATCCATACTCAGGAAAAATGTCTCAATACGTAACAGGACACAGTCGGTTGATCAACAGATCAGACGACTTTCGGGTATCTTATTATGAAATTGGAAAGTGAAAATTAGAAAGTTAGCTTCGTCAAATTAGTAATATATTCTAGTTTATAAGCGTCCATCTGTGTCAAAAGAGAAATAGGAGAAATATTCAGATATGAAGCAGAGCTTCTAATGAAGGTAGTATCATTTAAATCAAGTTCATTTGGATATATGAGAAGTAAATATGTACTGACATTATGGCTTTCGAGTTACAGGACACCATCAATAGATCTTAAAATGAAATGAAAGAATTTCGAAGGATGTGTTTTTTGTTTGTGTTTGAGACGATTTTGTGTTAGGTTCGTCATACGTATACAGGAGGGGTTCACAATTAGTATAAACATTTATGTTTTGTTGTTTTGAAAATATCGGTGTATGATAGAAACCCTGATTCATTAGGCCAATAATATAACATTGTATTTATCTACAAAAATATAGATCAGTTTAATATTGTTTTGGACTTTTGTGAGAGAGGATGCAAAATGACTATTCTTTGTCTTTTATTTTTCATAGGTACCAGCCCAGTGGTCAGCATTTCTGTGTTGACATGAATTATCATTGATATGGTCATACTTATAAATTAACTGGTAACAAAGCTTTGAATTTCCCTTATTACTAAGGATTTTCTACCCCAGGAATAGATCAACTTATAAGCTTTGGCTAAACCTTTTTTGAATATTGGGTCCCCTATGCTGTTCAACTTCGTACTTTATTTGGCTTTTTAAATATTTTGATTCGAGCGTCACTGATGAGTATTTTGTAGACGAAACACGCGTCTGGCGTACAATATTTTAATCCTGGTATCTATCTGATGAGTTTATTTATGTGCAGAACATGACAAACAAAATAATATGTCTGTTTTTCTAGGTTTTTTCAGTTTTAAGGCCAAATCAAAATTGACAGGGGTTAGGCATAATGAAAACTAATTTTAAAGCATAAGAGTTGAAAAAAAGAAGGTTTTCCTAAAAAAAAAAAAAAATTATAAAAACAAATTAACAAAATATTAATCATTGTTTATTGAGGAAACTCATTTTCATATACACGACTTTTTTTATTCACCCGTTGAGATACTCTTGAGATCTTTCTTTGTTTGTGCTGCTTAGAAAGATAATATGTTTCCATAGCGAGAATATGGTAAAGCATTGCTGATATCGGTTGCTGTTTTCTTATAGCAATCCCGGACAGCTTTCCTCAGATTTTGGCGAACGCACTAGTGCGTCCGTGATGGTTTCAGTGTTTCCAGCGACGTCGTTGGTAGAGTTTTGTTTCAGATACAAAGGCTATACACAACTTGTCTGCTTTTTTTTTAATCAATGCTGAAATGCAATCTTAATCACAACCGTGTCTTTGCTTCCGATGCCATCAATTGATCTGCCTGTTCGAAAGCATTTCTCTATAACTCGAATGAATAGTAGTCTGTTTCATTTCTCTTGTCGTGGCATAATCCTAATCTTAACGGGATTGATATTAAAATCATTCACAGACCAATGCACCGTATTCGTCAATATTTTCCCCATTTTTTCTCGATGATTCTGGTATGCAGGAGAGGCTTACCGTGTAGACGCATCTAGTATCGCATCTTTTGGATTTCCTGCTTCTTCTTGAGTTACCTTGATTTGTTTTTTTTTAATTAATTTTAACATGTGTAAACTTCTGTCGCTTTAGTTTTCGAGTCCTCCAAATTGTTGACATTCGAATACAGTTTTTCATTTGTTCCATCGATGCCATTGTTCGATTTCTATCTGAATATTTATTGGTCCGTTCCTATCAATTTGCTCATTTGGACTTATCTCAGCGCCATGTGTCTTTTCCTGTTGTGTGGTTTAATGATCTGAATGAATATTAGTTGTACTGCCATGCATTCAGAATTGCATTCACAATCTACGACGTACAATGAGCACACGGGTTTCCGACCTTTTCAAGAAACCTGAGGTTGGTGGATCCTCTCTGCACGACAAATATGTTAATGCGCCAGCAGACAAAGCCTCGAAAAATAATATTATATTCAAAAATCATTATTTGGAATGTTTAACTAAAGAACTCGGAATTAGCTGCAAAACAGAGAGTCCCACTTATACGAATTTTAGAACAATAACCGATGACGATTTCATCGAAATGCTAGACTGGATTGATATTTCGACAGAGAGTCGGTAATCCAATGGGTACTAATTGTGCATCCTTACTGGCAGACTTGTTCTGTACTCATACATGTTATATGAAGCAAATTCATAAAAATCCTGCTCAAAGTTCTTTAATTTTACTTTCAAATATATGTCCTGCCACTCAATAACCCACATTTCATAAAAGGCTTGCATCCCACATATTCCAGTGAACCCGGGATAAAGGATACTACCGACACTCGATGATCTGCTTCACATATTGATCTTTACCTGGATATTGACACAGCTGGATGACTTCATAATGGAATCTATGACAAACTTAATGATTTCAACTTTACAATATTCATGTTCCCATTTCTTCGCAGTAACATGCAATCCGCCACATCGAATGGTGTTTACATATCTTAATTGATACATTACAGTCGTGCATGTTCACATTATACTAATAAACAAACTGCTCCAAAACCTTTTTAAGGAATAACGACTGAAATCGATACTTCATAAGTTTTACGGTTTTCGTCAAGAATTGGTTGGTCTATGCGATATTTCTGTTTATCGAATCAATAGCGACATGTTTTCGCAGTCTTATACCTTTAGATACCAGAATATTCGTCTATTCTGTATGTTTACTGATTGCGTCCTATTCCCGATTGTGACATTTTGATAAGTTTGGATTCGTATAGCGGGTTATACAGACAAACCATAAAGGATATGCTAAGCTTAGCCTGTCGACGCACCCGGTTTAGCTCCATTGCGAGTTCTTGCAATTCTCTCAGGTTTTTGTTTGTTACCTTGATTTGTCTTCTTTCAACATCGATAAGCTATTGTTGCCTAAATCAAAGGTGGAAAAAAGATGAGGCGAAAGACACCAAAGGGACATTAAAACTCATAAGTAGAAAATAAACCGACAACGCCATTGCAAAACAAACCAAAATAAAATGAAAAAAAAAAAAAAAAACAAAAGACAAACAACAGTATTCAAACACACAACATAGAAAACGATTACTTATTAACACGACCCCCACAAAAACCCTTGGTGATCTTAGGTGCTCCGGAAGGGTAGTTAGCGTTGATCATGTCAATACAATCCGGGTGATTATTCTAATCGGTAGGTCAGTTTGCTCAATTTCAAAACCAGATATATCGCAGATAAACTTCTTCGTCTTCTGTTTATAACTTTAAAGCGTTCATAAAGCAAGCAAATACATTTTTTTTCTTTTAGCTGATTATGTTTGCTGTTACTGCATTCAAGCTCCTTGTGAAAAAGATGTTTCGTATTTTTTTTCTTAAGCTTTGATAATCGGTCTCATTTAAAGCTTTGCATACAATAGAAAATACTAGGGATTTATATATGAGTTTGTAAACTGCCAAGTCGTACTAATTCAATCATTTGTTTGTTTGATGAATTTGGGCATACGTCCCATATGTGCTTCAGAAGAATGCTTTGAATTATGTGTCACTTTGTAAAGATGTGTTGCTTGCTTACCCGACGTTTAGACTTTAGAAGATCCTAATTTATACTGTAAAATATACAATTGTTTATCAGTCGGTGCTGTTTATATCAACAAACAAATAACTGACATCAACCTTATTTTTTTGAGTTTTATAAATTTTCTTAATTACTTGTTTTTAGCTCACCTGGCCCAATGGGGCCAAGTGAGCTTTTCTCATCACTTGGCGTCCGTCGTCCGTCGTCGTCCTTTATTTTTTAGAAAAATCTTCTCCTCTGAAACTACTTGGCCAAATTTAACCAAACTTGGCCACAATCATCATTAGGGTAAAAAATGTTTTCGATGACCCAGCCTGCCAACCAACATGGCCGACATGGCTAAAAATGTTCAGCACAGTCAGATCTACAAATAAGTCAACATGACCAAAATAGTCAATTGACCCCTTAATGAGTTATTGCCCTTTATAGTAAATTTTTAACAATTTTTCGTAAATTTTTGTAATCTTTTACAAAAATCTTCTACTCTGAAACTACTGAGACAAATTTAACCAAACTTGTCTACAGTCATTATTAGGGTATTTAGTTTTAAAAATGTGTCCGACGACCCCGTCTGCTAACCAACATAGTCGACATGGCTATAAATAGAACATAGAGGTAAAATGCAGTTTTTGGCTTATATCTCTAAAACTAAAGCATTTAGAGCAAATCTGAAATGTTAAAAAATGTTCATCAGGTTGATATATCTGCTCTCAAATTTTCAGACAAATCAGACAAGCCGTTGTTGGGTTGCTGGCCCTGAATTGGTCATTTTAAGGAAATTTTGCAGTTTTGGTTATTTTCTTAAATATTATTATTGATAGAGATAAACTGTAAACAGCAATAATGTTCAGCAAAGTAAGATCTATAAATAAGTTAAATGACCAACATTGTCAATTGACCCCTTAAAGAGTTATTGCCCATTATAGTAAATTTTTAACATAGTGGTTTATTTTAGAAGTCTGTGGGAAAATTGTAAAAAAACAATTTTGAATGGTCACAACTTGAAAACTAACGTAAACAATGATCTTCAAGGGTCTTCAATAACTATTGTACGACTACAATGGGATGACCTGCTTTTAATTTAACTACTGGGCCAAATTAAATCAAACTTGGCCTCACTCATTATTAGGGTATCTAATACTATTTATTATGATTTTAACCTTATTTTACATGATTTCCTAAACCACAGTAGATACAGGTGAGCGACACAGGCTCTTGAGAGCCTATAGTTTTTTATTCTCTGTTTTATACGGCTCGTAAGTAAAACAATGCGCTCATGCCTATTAACTAGCTATTCGCATTCACATGTGTTGACTTTATTAGTCACGTGATAATAAATATTACCTCATGATAGGTTTTATTTACTATGCTGCCATTTATACAAAAGCCGTTAGGTATTCATCACATTTGCACGAAGCTTTATTCATTATCCCTTTCAAAACTTCATTCTCTGTACAACTTATGTTTGGAAACCATTGTTACAAACCCCATTCAAACCAATATAAACTTACAGCTATCATTTCGAATATTCCAAGTCACAGACTTTTCAAACCAGTTCGCACAGGACAAGATGAAAAGGAGAAAAATTCCTTTCTTAAACTTTCCTTTGCCAACAAAGGTCTCGATACCATCAACTTGGGCAATATCCTTCATTTTAAATCAGTTCACTCGAAAATACCTCCATATTTAAAAATCAGCCTTACCTATTATTTCTTATACCTATACCAAACCAGTTGAAACTAAAATTTTCAATTACAAACACGTGTTGCAGGGTCTCAATATTGACGACTGCAAGTCTAAACCTCCTGATTGCACCTATGCTAGTTCCCCATTCATATATAATTTGGCTGGCCAAGTTATTAATGGTGATCTCAACATTGTCAATAACACTTCTCTGCGAAATGTGTTATCCATAAGGTCCGTAACATTGTGAGCCTCAATTCATCAATTGGAAACACAACTTCAAAATACTGATGGATTCAGTTGAGGAGTATGCCAGGCAATGGGTTAAAGGCGAGAAAGAAGACGTAGATACTCTTTCCGAATGGATTAAGGCTGTAAGGTCGTTGATACAATTCAGAATCAAGAAACGGAATGGGTCCATGCTACATCAATCTTTAAAGACCCAAATGTTGCAAAATACTTTTCATACCTCCATGACAAACATGTTGTTGTCCCCGCAGATAAAGCCCCAAACATCATCGTTTTTGTGTGTAAATCATATTACATAAACTGTTTGATAAATGAATTAGGTATTGACAATTCACTTTGAAATTCAACATATACCCCACGACACTTACCAAGGAGGAAATCCTGGATAATTATTGGTCTATTCATTGTTCCTTTAGAATTTCAACCAAAGACGAAGAACTGGATCTTCCATCACTGTATTGGATACCTAAATTACATAAGTGTCCTTACAAACAACGTAATATTGCTGGGTCTTCAAAGTGCTTCACAAAAACTCTTTCTAGATTATTAACATCATTTTTATCAGCAATCAAAGCCGGGATTAAAAGTTATTGTGGAACTACCTATTCAAGAGGTGGCGTGAATCAGATGTGAATACTAAAAATTTCCAAAGATCTTTAAGAGTGCATACAATCTAAGACTCTTTCATCTTGCAAACGTTTTAAAACATTTGACTTTTCTACATTTTACACAAGCATTCCCCATTCCAAACTAAAAGACAAATTGAAAGAGTTGCTCCTGCTTTGTTTCATAAAAAAGAATGGCCAACGTAAATACAAGTATCTTGTATTAGGGAAGGATAAATCCTACATTGTAAAACACTCTGATTCAAGCAAAAAATACTCTGAAACTAACATTATCAAGATGCTTGATTTCTTGATTGACAAGATATCTGTTACGTTTGGAGGACGTGTTTTTCAACAAATAATCGGCATTCCCATGGGAACCAACTGTGCCCCTCTTCTTGCCGATTTATTTCTTTATTCATATGAGGCTGACTTCATACAGGAACTTCTTAGGAAGAAAGAAAAAAGTTACCAGTATCCTTTAACTTTACTTTCCACAATATAGATGATGTTCTCTCACTAAAAAATTCAAAATTTGGTGACTATGTTGAACGCATCTATTCCATCGAACTTGAGATAAAGGATACAACAGATACAGTTAAGTTTACCTCATATCTTGACTTACATCTAGAAATTGACAATGAGGGTCGTTTGAAAACATAACTTTACGACAAAAGAGATGATTTAAGCTTCCCAACTGTGAATTTTCCTTACTATGTAGCAGCATTCCAGCAGCGCCTGCATACGGAGTATATATCTGCCAGTTGATACGATATTCCAGGGCTTGTATTTCCTATCATGATTTCTTTGATAGAGGGTTGTTGCTCACATGGAAGCTATTAAACCAAGATTTTCAAGTGGTGAAGTTGAAATCATCCCTTCGTAAATTTTACGGACGCTATCACGAGTTGGTTGACCGTTATTGAATATCCGTTTTACAGCTGATAGAGGATATGTTCCAAATGTGGTAACTTCCATCCCGTCCCCTTTTCCCCGAATGTGACATACCGAATTACTAGTATACTTATTACCGGGTTTGTACTAACATGAGCAATACGACGGGTGCTAAATATAGAGCAGTATCTGCTTACCCTTCCGGAGACACCTGAGATCACCCCCCAATGTTTGGTGGGTTTAATGTTGCTCAGTCTTTAGTTTTCTATGTTGTGTTTTGTGTATCATTGTTTGTCTGTTGGTCTTTTTCATTTTTAGCCATGGCGTTGTCAGCTTATTTTCAACTTATGAGTTTGAAAAAGAGAGGTGAAAGATACCAGAGGGACATTCAAACTCATAAGTCGAAACTGACAACGCCATGGCTAAAAAAGAAAAAGACCAACAGACAAACAATAGGTGCTCTGGAAAGGTAAGCAGATCCTTCTCCACATGTGGCATCCGTCGTGTTGAATGTCCCTTTTGTATACTTCGCCTCTATTTTATACGGATTCATGAGTTAAAAAAATGCGCTCATGACTATTAACTAGCTATTCGCATTCACATGTGTTAAATCATCACGCAATACTAAAGATACTAGTAGCTCATAATAGGTTTTACTATGCACTAAAGAAATTACCATTGCCAGTTGCCCCATACTGGATTTTGACCTCATTTTGTACATCAGCTAAACTGATCAATTCATTCCGGCAATTACTTTGAATTATCAGTAATTGGAGGATTTTCAAAATCCATTTATATTGAATACCACAAGAAATAGTCTCCTGTGCAGAAAGATTAATAAAAGTTACTACACTTACCTCTGGCACTGAATTTATCCACCAAACTATTAACCCTGCTGTAACCATGGTAACAGAAATATGTAACTCTAGAATTATAAACATTATTCCAGTTCTATACAGCACACCAGTTAATAAAAGTCCTATCCCTGCATATAACATCCGTTTGTTCAAGATTGTGCTTTGTATCAAATAATGTTGCCCAAAACTGACCTGGAATAAAAAGTATTATTAATTAGGTATTTGGAATGTTTATACTCAAAAGTGAGAATTTAACATCTTAGAAACCTGCAATCATCACTTAATGTAGATTATAAATGTTCATCAAAGTTAAATTTCGAGCAAAAAATATCAGGATATTGTGCAGACATTCCTGTAGTATTGAAACAGTAAAAGATGATTTTTAACTGTTTACCCATATTCTTGGTTTAAGAGTAAGCAAGGATGTTTGAGATGTTATTACTAATGGAAACTCTTGATGGAAAGAACATCTTGCAGATGTTTATTCTTATCTTTCTGGAGATTGTTTATACATTATGATTTATAGGAATACATGAAAATCTCTTAAGGCAGCACGATTAGCATTCATTGGAATACAAATTGTCTGTTGAAATATTAATTCATCAAACATGTCGTAGTTTGACGATTAAAAAAGTCAAGCATTTTGATAATTTTGAAATTTCTTATTTAATAACAATTTATTTAGAGTTAAATCAAAAACATGAATTATATATCTGCGGCAACCGTGGTTTAATATGGTTTGATTTAGGACGATCAGAGCTCTTGAACTATGTACTTGTCTGTCTTTCTGTCAGTCTTATTATATTCACTTTCTCTACATAAGCATGAACTCCTGAAAATACTTAAAGCTAACATGTACCTTTGAATTTTTATTTGTTGCTGCACTAGAAGGAATCTTTGTTTGTTTCACTAGTATCCACATGACTGTTTTGCACGTTAAAAAAATACCAATGGACAGCTGTAAGCCAGCAATTAAGTAATCGTAATTCAAGTACAGCACACAAAAGACAACTACAGTTGTAACTCCTACAATTGTCGACAGAATTCGTTTGTTTTTTAGTATGTCCTGATGATCTTCTGTTTTCTTGATAATTTTGTCCTAAAACATTTATAAACAAGAACTTGATCTTTTTTATTTGGCATACAAAAATATTGACATCAAATATAGGTAATAACTTTGAAAGTAACAGTTATATTTTTTTTTTGTTAAGTTACGAACCGTTGAAAATATCAGCATGATCAGTGTAAAGTATAATGGATACATAATCATGAAAATGTTAGGATAAAACTCTATGTCCCTACCAGTGTTGCTAGAATTTTGTTTTACTTAAATCTAGCTGTAACTTCCGTTTACTACTTTTTTGGTGGCCATTGGCTTTAATTCAGTTATTAACCTTATATCAATTTCCTTATTAATAAAAAAAAGAGTAAAATATACTTATACTGTTTAGACACTTATAAATGGGATATTCTTGCTGAATTAAAACATCTAGCTTTGCTTATCATATTTTTAATTTTTAATTCGGTATTACATTTCTGACTTGATAAAACGTAGTCATTTATTATGTATGGTAAGCCTAATGTTCTGTGTCTTTTTTGAATTGTTACTGGCTATATTTTTGGGGCTGTAAAGTGAAAAAATTCAACTACCTTTATTCTTTTAAAAACGCCGTATCTTCGTTGTACGTTTTTATGTCCAATAATCACCACGATAGCAGCGCATACCACAGAAGCAGTGATGAACAGTCCCAGCTGGGCATTCAAAATTGGAAACAGCATGTCATTGATATATATTAGAATTATTAAAGCTATAATTCCTGCAACCACAGACAAAATGAAACTCTTGTTCATTTGTCTCGCATTTGGATTGATGTGTTGTTCTGCTGATCTTTCAAATGGAGTTTCCATCCTGAAAAACATTAACTTGACATGTATTTGAACTAATTGATATATCATAGACTGCAAACGACAATGGAAACAATCACCAGGTGTCAGGTTAATATTTACGCTGACTCAATAATTGTCTACCGGTATACATTAACGACTTCTTAGTGGTGTTCCAATTGCTGAAATTGTCCATTCGAAATTTTAAGAACGCTGATATAAAGTTTTCTATGTTGTGTTTTGTATACTGTCTTTTGATCGTTTTTCGTTTTTTGCCATGGCATAGGCTCGTTTTGGACTTAGGAGTTTGAATATCCGTTTGGTATCTTTTGACTCTTTGTTTAAATACAGCAAAAGAGTAAACCATGATACGAATGAGTAGGGCTGACATATATATTTGTTCGAAGAATGTCAAACAAGACAAAGAGAAAGCAAGACGAAAAACAAGTAACATTCAATAAAATATAACACCGACAACGGAAGGTTGACAAAACCCAAACCTCACAAAAGTGGGTGAAACCTCGAGTGCTATTCATATCATAGGACAAAGATTTCCCAGATACCAATAATTCTTGTTATCACTATAAACTAGTAAAAGTCTGAAATGGGCAAGATATGTACTCGTCTGTTTTGAATTTTACTCGACCATTCTGAATAAGTCTGAAATTTACTGGAATGTACCTTACCCTGATCATAACCGTACTCAACCAGTCACTCTATGTGTATTTATATTATATTCATCCTGAGGAATGGTTACCCATATAAATAAAGGCAACAGTAGTATACTGCTGTTCAAAAGCCATAAATCGATTGAGAGAAAACAAATCCGGGTTACAAACTAAAACTGAAGGAAACACATCAACTATAAAAGGAAAAAAAAACCGGAACAACAGAAACACTGAAGTGCAACAATAACAAAGCCAACATACATAAAAACGAACTACTTAAAAACAACTGCCATATTCTTGACTTGGTACAGGACATTTTAAGAAAAAAAGGTGGGTTGAACCTGGTTTTATGGCTAGCCAAACCTCCCGCTTATATGGCAATGTTAAAAAAAATATATTGCTAAAATAACAACACTACGTGACAGGAATACAACACAAACAAACGCAAGATCACTCAGCACAGAGAAACGCACAAAAAATAATATAATAGTACATTAATACATGTAAATCGCAGAATAACAACGAACATCTTCCGTTAACGACAGCACAGGACATCACAAACAGTGACGTATTTTTGTGTCGAATATACAATCCTGAAATTCATACAAATATTTTCCCAATACTAGTCCAAACAATTATCATGATTATGACGATATTGAAAGACTATTTTAAATTAATGCTGTGACGACGTCATAATTATTTGGACTAACACAATACTTTATCCATGGAAAATGGAAATTAACTCGACTATACTGACAAATAAGACATATGTGAAATGTACCGAAAATACAGAATTCAGACCACAAACGATAAGACATAACATAATATCCTACCGAACCCACAAAAGAAACATCATAACTGAATACATGAATGTTGGATGTATAAATACCGGGACAAGTCATATAGCAATGCAAATTCCCACTCGGCAAAACAGTCATATTCGAGAATAGGTCACGTTTGGTACTTTGCAGACAGACGACATAGATGTTAAACCACAATCTAAGACGTGGTAAAAATGTTGTTAGTTAGTTTAGACACAGACACATCGTATAGATCAACCAATTCGTGATGGTGTCCATAAAATTTACGGAGTGTCATTTTTAATCTTTCCTTCTCATAACTCTGTTGGAGCAGTTTCTGCGTAAGGAGCACACTCCTGTATATGAAGTCCGTAAAATGTGAACATGCACGAGCATACCGTATCTATGAAATAAACCCAATAGCATCTCGCAATTTATCCCTTTAGGTGCCATATGGAGCTATTTCCTAAAATGTGTAACTTGCTATAATGTATTCAACTATGCAACACTTCTCTTTTCAGTAAACTTATACTGTAATTATAATAGCTATAACATATGCATGTATGTATGTCGAAAATCACGTCCTATTATTGATATATAGAAGTTTAAATATCACATACGATATCAAATAATGTGTTTGTTCTTAAATTTAGATTTAACGTGAATACATTCACACAAATTTTAACAGTATCACATATTCATTATAAATAATTATATTTTCAAAATGATAACACTTGGTATACATAAGTACCATTCTTCCTGTTTAACAGTGAAATTTTCTACTGAAATATAACTCTTCTGACATTTGACTCTGTTGAATTTGTGGTCACAAACAGGTATTATATACATCATGTAATTGTCAGCTATTAACTATATTCAATAACATTAACATAGGATTAGAATAGAAAATTAAAGGAAAATGTAAAGGTGACTGAAATGTCATCATCGTATGTCACAAATAAAGACAAAATTTATTTTATCTTAGTTTGTAAATACTATAAATTAATTATATATATATATTTTCAATTGTACTACTAATAATATCCTTGGTTATATGTAAATTCTTTTCATTTAACAATATTAGAGTTACCAAATTTGTTTTCAACCAAAGATGATTGTTTTTCTTTTGATTTTTCATTAATATCTTATTTGCTAAATTGTCAGGGACTCATCAATATTAATGATGTTAGCTGATTAAAGATTCCTTAATTTACTTTCATTAAACTTTGTAAATATTTTAAAGAAAAAAAATTTAATATCCTAATAGTCCCAATGAAAAGTTTGGATATTACACGGCTGTCATTCGGTAAATCGAGAAAAAGGATCATGAAGGAATAAATAACGGTGGTCAAGTACTGCAATTGGATCGCGAAAGATCTGGTAAAGAATCGTGAAGGAAATCCTATCGAGAAGACATATGCAACATCAATAAATAATCTAATTTAATGAATTATAATGGCAAAATATCGGAAAAATAAAACTGTCAATCAAAAGTGGTTCAAGATTATGATCTGTATCCGAGTTTTAAATGTACACCGTTTTTACAAAACTACAAAGGCAAATTGCGCATTGAAATTTCAAAGAAATAAAATGTAAACAAACACATCTTTTTTCACATTTTCGATGTATTCACGACTTAACTCTTAGAAATATCTTTCCTTCGTATAACTGATTAAGACAAAGTAGATAAAATTTGTCACAGAGTCAGCACCTAGAATCTATTACTCAAGACCATCATGCGTTATTTGTGAAGTAGACATTTAATATTTATTTATTAGATCTTGGTACTTTCCAATAAACTTTTTGATAAAAAGGACTATACGTTCGTTCACAAACCCCTGGGTCATTAATTTTTTGCTCAGACACCGATGTCGTTTTACAAATTCTAAGTAGCAGCTGCAAGCTCCCAAATATCGTATGCGTTGAGAAAGGTATACTCCATACGCGGATGAAGTTGGTAAATTGCTGCAAAATTGAAATCATCTCGGTTGTCATCGACTCAGGTATTGGGATGACCGCTGTAGTACAATTCGGGGTATATATGTCAACAAATGAGAAGGAGAAAGCTATATATGTGGTGTCTGTAATCTCTAGTTCAGGACTATTACTGGGACCAAATCAGAAAAGTTTGTTTGATTAATAGAAAAACACTTCTTCAATATACCTGTGTGTAAAACCAAAAAAAAAAAAAAAAAATCAAGAGTGACATTTCTGCATTACATTGTCCAGATAATATCATCCTATTCATTTATCAGTACAAATAACATAATTTTGAAAGTATTTTTTTATACAATTATCGGGGCCAGATAAAGGCTTTTTCTGTTCGTAAAGTGATAAAATACCAAACTAAGGTTAAAATAAGAAATGTGGTAGAATTACCAATTAGAAAACTATACACCGGAGAATAAATGACGTGATGTAAGCACTTAAAGTTAAAGAACCGCTTAGTCGGGGCCGGTCAGAAAGTAGTACACATTTTAAACAAAGTAGTTCCTACGCATAGCTGTAATTTTGTCAGTTAGTAAACTATTTGGATAATTTTGGTATCAAATGCAAGTTTAAGGACTTCGGATCATTGTAGAACCCTTTTAAGTAATAAATAAAATGTGAAATCAAAATAGGAATGCTTATTTGCCCTGTTGATCAGATCAGAAGTATCTGTTTTTGTACTACCCATCTTCCGGATACCGATGCGCTCTTAAATGCAATTAAAGGTATGTTGATTTCTTTTTAGTACAAGTCAGGATAAGATATAGTTTTGATATATAATGACTGCCACATTATTTGAACTTAAGACAAAATAGCTATAAATGCTTGAAGTTGTAGAATTCAACATAGAAATCAATCGGCCTATGAATTAGTGGTGTTATTCCTATACCGTAATACAATGAAGTAAAACCTATAATGTATAGTCAGCTATAAAAGGCCCGACACGATATATTATTAAACAATTTCAAAAAAAAAGCAAAGGCCTGATTTTATAATAGACAGCAACCAGCAAGCAACGGCAATTGAATTTCAGGCATAGGACAGGCACATACAGAAGGAAGCGGGGTTAAACATATTTGCAAGAGCTCAAACCTTCTACTTAGAATACTCACGGTTACTGAAAGCAAGTTCAAAGCAAAATACAACTAATTAATAAATCGTGTTTTCCAAGATCAAAATATCCATCAAATCACACCCAACAGACTTATGCCGTTTTCACATTGAGCTAAACTCGGTGTGGTGTAAGTGTATTCTTCACTTAAACTAAACTCAATTACGTTCCCATTGATAAAATCAATGCTTAAATGTAGTTTAAAACAGATTTTGACTGCAAGCAGTCGATAGTCAATGTAGTCCTTGTGTGGGTTAAGTGTTCACAAAACAAGATACTAAGAACGTGGATATTATTGTGAATATTTAAGAAAGTTACATATATCAAATAAACATGATTATGATAATCATATGAATTAAGTTATTTTCCTATTTTTATAACAAATACTCAAACATTGCTCCGTTAAAAACATGATTATAATAAATAGCCTTATTATTAGTTGAACATTTGATTTTTAGTGGGAGGGGGATTTTTTGCTGATAGAATATTCATTTTACACCGGTTGATAATAAGGCATATTTGTTTAAATTTTTGTACACAACTTTTTCTCCTTTGTAGGACAAAATTTTCATTTTAATCATGTCGTGGACAAGATTTTTTTTGCAGTCAGGACCCTTCCAGACTATTCATTCCCAATATTACCCCATGTGTGACAGGGGAATAGAGTTATGGTCACTTAGATCTTCCGATTGGCCGTAAAACCCTTACCAAAGTAGGGCGTCCGTTTGGCTGTGCGGGTTACAGTACTCAGCCAAGCCTTTCTTCATCTCAGACAACCTCTATTTTTATTTTCAATCTATGAGTTTGACTGTCCCTCTGGTATCTTTCGTCCCTCTTTTACATGATCTACTAGTACCTACTGTATTTATTGTGAATTTGTTCTCGTCCTGAACATGAAATATTTGCCACTGGACGTTTATCAATTAACAACCAATCAATAAATTATTTTCAAAATCATGTTTTCGCCTATTGTTACGCTGTTTTAGCAAACGTAATCGCAACATCTTTAGAACTGTCAAAAGTTCTCAAAATCAATAGAATTATTTTCTTAAGGTACCGACCATTCATCTTTGTGGGACAAAACATTTTTTTTATTACTTTATTAAGTCGAATAGAAACTGACAACGAAATAGCACAAACAGGAAACACAACGAAAAGAAAAACAATTCCTCAGACCATAAATTGAAACTAAAGACTGAGCAAAAGAACCCCACAAAAAAACTCCGGTTATGAGATTTGGTAAAAATTATCAGAAAGAGTTGTGTCAGAATTTTTTTATGAACCATTGGATGCTGTCAAATTGATGTTTACCCCACAGTTCTATTTATTTGTACAACATAATTGATTTAAATCAGAAGCTATTACAGTATTTAGTTCGTTTTGCAGTTACAAACTAGTATGAGGGAGGGGGAGGCGGGAATAAATGATAATGACAAATAGAACAGGTGAAATTTTTTGATAACTGAAACAAATTTATCATACTGTATATATTTCATTTTAAGCGCGACGAAGACAGGAAAATCCACAAAAGAAACTAACAAACAGCTACAGGGAAACTTAAAGTAAATGTCAACAATCTTTTTTTAAACATGGATGGAGACGCTAATGTTTAGATTTTTCAAAGGAGCAGATGACCCCTGCAATAAAAGTAATTTAACGTTGAAATAACTTCTTTGTCAAACACAATTTTGATACAATGCTATTATTTACTCACATTTTCATTTTGCAATCATAGATGAAATATCCTAATAAGTCATTACATGTCACACCAACATATTATCACATTAACTTCTTCAATCTTGGGAAAGCCACCTTGATAAGCAAACTAAAAAATGAAAAAAAAAACACTTCGTGTGATAAAAACAACTGAAAAAAAGGTATAACAATAATTAAAAAATGAACATTTGTATAATAATGCAGTTTCTATTTCCGTAAATTGAGGAAAATAATATTTTCATAAATACATGATTTATTTTTTTTTTAACCAATTCTGCATGCATGCCTACAACGTATTTTAATGAACCCTTTGTAACTAAAACAATGAATCCTCAGTCCACTCATATATGTGCCAAATGAAGAAGTCAGAGCTAAAGTGTCTATGTTTCTTTATTTTGAGGTTCAGTGTACTTTTCTACAAAAACCATATTTTACTGAAACCGATTTAATTGTATATTTGACGTTTCCTGTGTGAAATGGAACAGAGTAGAAAACAAAAATTTATACAAATACCAAACAGAAACATATATAACTAATACGCTGGTGCACAAATATGTTATTCTTTGACAAAACGATTTATATTCAAGTGTATGAAGATACACAATGAATCATTTTAATACAACTCAATTTTGCCACTTTCTAATATTATATAAAAAACGAAAACAACACGTTATATAAGGCGTATAATATTCAATCGGGTATTTGTTTTAAATCAAGTTCTAAATTCAAATACTTTCATTCATAACTAATGAGTGAATCATTTATTCGGTGCTCTGGAATGTTCTGAAAATCAACGTCCGTTTTTATTTATAACATCATCTGAAAATAGACAAAGATGAACACGGCAAACCGATTAGGACTTCTCTTATTTTGAAATAGCAATATTGCATATAAATTGGCAAAGTTTTTATTTTATTGACATGACTTATATATTTTTTTGCACACTACTACTGTTATCAGTTTGCTTTTTTTTTTCAAAAGAATTAGTTCTACAACTCAAAGTGCATTTGTGCATTTTTTTTTGGTAACTGTTTTCTTTAGGTGACATTTGTATGGCCCAACTAACACCTTTATGATTGTTAATCTGTTGACCATTCGATCTCGGGTTAATAAGTGTTATCACTTCTGTTTACATGTGTGCAACAATTGAAATGTTTACTTTGCAATTTCCTTCAAACGAGACAATTTGTAAGCATAGACGAATTAGCTTATTTCAGAAAGTAATTATTCTATCAAAAATTTGATAAATGTTGTCAGTAATGAAAGACAATCAAGCAAGTGAAAATGAAGACCTTTTTTTGCAATGTCCAACAAATCAATACAAAACAGCATATGATTTTTTTCAAGAATCTTGGTTTCTGATGGCTTAAAATTCTTCACTCGATTTTTTTCAGAAAACTAAAATCCACGAATTTAAGAACCCACGAACATGTAACTTTTTATCAAACCACGAAATTGATACCCACGAATAAAACTACTTTCATAGTACATCCTTTGCTTTCAAATATTTATCTTTGCGAGTTCCTGATGAGCTAAATCAAGAAAAGCGCTTCAGACGCATAAAATTCATAAAATGTTGTTTTCATATTTTGACTTCTTCATGTAAATTATATATGTCCTTTTTCTCCGTGTACTTGATAGTTTTTATAATAAACATTGTAAACTTTTAAATCATTTGTATCAAAATATGAAGATTAGAAGTCTACCGGCAGGATTGTAATATAATGCAGTTATATTTTAACTCAATGATTTTACGGAGTATTGCTTATAAAGCAGCTAAAGGTTGTACTTCATGGTTCCCTTTTGACTGAATCGACTTAATGAATAAAGGTTATGATATTTTGCTGACTGTTAATCAATCAAAGTGCCGGGTATTTTGGAAAATAAATATTAATTCCATAATGTGTAGTTTAGTTAAGGTGATGGTCGTTTGCCGTTGTTCAAATCTCGTAAATCGATTAGGAAGAGATAAATCATGGGGAAAACAAAAGCTAAGGGATTTGCACTCGGAAGACCCATGATAATGACTTTGATAGCATACATGCAAAATTGAGTCATTACAAATGGAATGAAGCAAATGACAAAATTATGCCAAATACTTCTTTCCGCATTACTCATGACTGCAGAACTGTCAGAATAATCTGTCATTGAACTGTTATAACCAATTCTAACCAATTCTAAAACAATAGTACACCAGAACTGTTCTAGGGTAGAATGTCAGAATCAGTTCAAGGGATGAACTGCTTCAAATTGTCGGATCAGTACAATGAAAATAATTCTTTTTTTATATTTTCGTGCGCACGAAGCGCTTTTCTGGATTTAACGTCATCATGAACGCTAGAAAACCAAGTTCAAGGGTAGAACTGTTCAATTTCGATCTAGTGTAGAACTGTCAGAATCTCTTTTGGGTCATATCAGTTATGCATGAATTAAAGAAGAAAAGTTAAAAATTAGTTATTTGGAATAGGACCAGTTAGCCTAAATACCCTGTAAATCATATTATTAAATAATAAGGGGAATGTTTAGGTTATGTCATTCTGCCCCCATGTTTCCAATTATGTTACTTTAAAATGATTTTTAAATTGTTTTATAATAACGCTTTAGGAAATAGATAATTGATATTTCTGTAATTATTATCCAAATAAATAGTAAACCATTCTCTTAAAAAGACAAGTATACAATCGAGGAGTATTTATAACATGTAAAAGATTTAGATAACACAGTGACTAAATCACTTTTCTCAGGGAAAGATTGTATAACACCTGACAATTTTGTGTAATGACTCAAGGTATTTGCAAAATACTCAGACAATCACCATGGAATTAACGAAAAACATCGTCTAATAAAAAACGGCGTTACATGTTACAATGCTCAGAAATTCCATAAAATTACTTATTTACGGACTCAATCAAATGTTGGTTGACCGTTATACAATATCTGTTTCACAATTGACGATGGATATGTTCCAACTGTGGTAACCGCAATCCCGTCCTATTTTGTTCGAATGTGACCTTCCGAATTAGACATATTACCGGATTTATTCTTACATGACAAACACGACGGATGCCACATTTAAAGCAGGATCTGCTTACTCTTCTGGGGCACCTAAGATTATCCCTGTTTTTTGTTGAGTTCTTGGTGCTCAGTCTTTAGTTTTCTAGTGTTTTGTATACTGTTGTTTGTCTTTTGGTCCTTTTCTTTTTTTACATGGCGTTGTCAGTTTATTATCAACTAATGAGTTTGAATGTCCATTTGGTATCTTTCGCCTCTATTTCATCAATAGACATAATTAAATTAATATTCTTCCTTTACCTTTGACGAAAACGATCATTGCATCTCAATTGATGAAAAAGTATGGCTTTCACTCGTTGTATAAAACATTCTGTGAACATTTTGGTTACACCGATAGCTTAGTATCCTTTAATTGGAAAATAAAAAATAAGAAATCTACGGGCCCATTAAAAGGTATATGCTTTGATTAACTACGGGTCTAGGACGCTTATATTTGTATTCTTCTGTCATTACTTAACGTCGTATTAAGTATATGTCGGTGACCATTAGCTAAAAACTAGGGACAAGATTTCTTCTTCTTTCTTTTTCACCAATTCTACAGGGATTCATTGACTTACTGTATTATCAATATGGTCCTACATAAGTAACATGCAAATTGCTATTCATTTCAATGATGATATAGCATGCAATATTAAATATAACATCAACATAAATATATGTTAATATTCAACAACTTTGACAACATGCCTTATGTATATTATATTTATTACACTCATTAAGAATTGACTTGAAATTAACTTTTAGTGTTATCAAATTACATGTTGAATTTAGTTCTTTGTCTCAAATTGACGTTTATAACAATATTATTTAAAAAAAAAAATATTTTCGAACTAAATGCACCTTTTGTAATTTGTTTCAATGTCAAAAGTCTTGAAGGGTTCATAGATCATGTATAATGTAATTCTGTATTGGCCCAACGTGAAGTAAGCTTCAATGTATATTTAAAAACTAATTATTCGTTTCACACAATTACAATTACAATTATTTTGTCAATTGTATAATATCTCATGTATATCTATATAACAGTAGCCTTGATTTTATAAAAAAAAATTATCTCTAATCAGTAAATATATGCGTCTCGTACAGAATTAGACGCCAAAGATAACGTCTATCATGAGTAAACATACTCAAACAATGACTAATCTGTAAAAATGGTGGGGAAAGACTATAACAAGATTTGTATCTGTGATGGGTTTTGTTCACTTGATTTAAAGATTTTTACGTAAAAGTACAAACCGGATTCAGAAACATGTTTCGATTACAAGAAAAAAATCATGCATGAAGTACCACTAGATGAACCATATTCATATAATACAATTACTACGTATAAGTTGATTTATTTTGTTTTTAGATATAGCAGTGTTGAGAAGTAAATAAAAATTTAAGAAATATATCTTGTAATGATGAAGCTGACTTTATTTCCTAGATATGTAACGAAATGATAATATGTAACATAACTTTTTTTGCACAATCATGGGTTCCTTTAGGGATGAAAAAAGTTTATTTTGTGTTAACATTTTAAAATGGCAATTTTTATAGCCTTTTTTGGGGCAGTACATAACAATTTTAGAAAACAAAATGTCTTTTTTTGTATTCGGTACGGAACAGTTTACTGTAGAATTCTTTGACTGTTCAAGGCTTCTTATTAGCATACAAAAAGTTATTAATTTTCAGACATTTAACATTATATTGTGTTTAAATTTGATTAATTTGTGCTTTATAGATTGCACTTTGTAAATACAGCTGTTTCACAACCCACGCCTCTTTTTTAGGGAGATATATCATATTCATAGATATTTTGTTTTGTTTACGTACTGGTTCCCAGATAGGATTTCTATGTTTCATCTCATAGAGACATAACTTGGGAGTGTGACCAGTATAAATACACATGGATAGCGGCAAAATTGAATTCTGAGGAGGACCAAAAGTGAAGGCAGGGGTAGTACAGAATTTTAGAATAAGTTTAAACTCTTAGAAGTTCGGGGCATATAAATGTTGAAAATATGCCGCACAGCCCTATATTTTGACCTTTGAAAAAAATTGTAGCACATATGAACTTGCCATTCTAGGATATAATTTTTTACAAAACTTCATAGTAAAAGTGGCACAGTTTTAGCCGTAAAAGAAGTTCCTATGGGAAATTTGCTTTGTCTATATTTACAGAAGTGCAACCTATAAAGTGTATACTATAAACGATATGTGTTATCAGCTACAATAACTTTTCGGTTGGCGTCTTTGTTAAATTTACTATCAACAATTTTTTGTATGTTTGCTTGAATATTTTACTCAGATGGGTTGTATGTCTGTGATACACAATTTTGGCTGCTGGATCCCAATTATTGTCACATTAACCTATCATGTCTGTTTGAATTCCTTACCCAATTTTGTCAATAAAACGGAACTATAAACAACTGACATACAAGTGGGATGTTTAGTAAGTTAGCTATAAAACCAGGTCTAACCCACCATTTTGCATAAGCATCTCCTTACTCATATAGCAATTGCTAGATTTAGTGATATTTGTTTTACACTGTACATGTTTCATTTAAAACTTACAATTAAAAATGAACATTGATCGGTTGTTTTAAAATCTAAAAGTAAGTGCTTATTTTTATTTTGAACCCATTTTCAGAGTTGATATTGGACGCCCACGTCACTCATTATCAGTTTTCTTAACACAATGTCTAGTAGAACCATATTCACTATATACAGTATCATGTAATTGCTTAATTATTTTTAAAGTTGTCAAGAATATATCACCTAACCAACCCGCAATCGAAAAACAATATCAACACTGACAAGTGGTGTATGTTTTGACCGGTTAGTTTTGAATGGAAAAATAAAGAAATAATAATAAGTGGACACGCTTTGCTTTTTTTCAGATAATGAAAGGAAGTTTGAAAAAATATAGAGTCTTTATTATGTTATAATGTGTAATCTTTACACAAAAAAAAATAACCGGAATGTCTCCAAATATCTATAAAAATATTCATATTTTTGAAAAGCAGTTTTCAATGTTGTCACATATTGTTTTTTTGTTAACATCATAACTTTTTTTTATTAACTTTAGCAATATCGTAGAAGTTTCCATTGTCACGTCATCTATAAGGATTTCGGAGTTATTGACGACTCACCACGACTCACTCCGTACTTTCTGCTCAAAATTGATACAACGCGAAAAAGCTGACAAAAAATCCTTAGATTCTTTGTTTAATTCAGTAATGAACATAGTTGATATTCGTATTAAATATTTTAAAGAACATTTTATTCCTAACAACAACCATAATAGCCCTATTTCTCGTATCAAACATAAGATAAAAGAACTCGCCAAGGAATTTGTTTTGTCCCCGCTGATAAGGCTGCTAATAATATCATTATTGTTTGACGTAAATTTTACATTGAGGTTCTGCAAAAGGTAATCACTTATTCACCAACATTCCAACTGAGTCCATTTTCGGAAAATGACATTTGTAACATAAACTTTTAGCTACCTCTTTACAAGCAGAACCAAATACAATGAAAGTTACAACTATGTACTGGCTTCCGAAGCTGCACAAAACACCTTACAAATATAGATTTATTTCGTCTTCAAGCCATTGTTTCACTACTAAACTGTCTATTATACTTACTAGTACACTTTGTACAATCAAAAACCAGCTAATAAATTGCTCAAATAAGGCCTTTGAAAATAGTGGAATTAATTACTTTTGGAGTGTCAAAAATTCGTGGGAAGTACTTGATAAATTGCATGCTTATATTGGTGATTTCGAATCTGTTCAAAGTTTTGATTTTTCTACCCTATATACCACTTTGCCTCATAATCTTATCAAGAAAAAAAATCACACACCTAATTAAATGGGCATTTAAAAGTCAGATTGCGAATATATATGTTCAAACTCTTTTAGGTCGTTTTTCAGTAACAACAAACAAAAGAACTATGTCAATTGGACCTGCTTTGATAACATAACTGCCCTTGAATTTTTGCTAGATAATATTTTGGTTCGCTATGGAGATTCCGTATATCGACAAGTTATCGGAATTCCTATGGGGACTAACTGTGCACCACTTATTGCGGACCTATTTCTGTATTGTTATTAGTTACAATTTATGACTAAAATCAGCAAAGACCCATCAAAACAACATCTGATACAAAGATTTAATAACACTTTTAGATATTTGGATGATATATTGGCTCTCAATAATGATGACTTCAGTATGTACACTAAAGAGATTTATCCTGCTAAACTGACTTTAAATAAATCTAATACTAACAATTAACACTGCCCTTTCCTGGATCTTGATATCTATATCTTTAACGGGAAGCTTAATACAAAAATTTATGATAAAAGAGATGATTTTTCATTTCCTATTGTTAATTATCCATTTTTAGATGGTGGCGTTCCCTTGTCACCATTCTTATGGTGTTTATATATCTCAACTTGGTCGATTCGCTCGTGTATGTAACAACGTATTTGACTTTAACGAAAGAAATCTCTGTATTAATGAAAAAATTTTACACCAGGGTTTTCGATATCACAAACTAGTCAAAACATTTACTAAAATTTATTATCGGTACAAGGACAGCATTCGTAAATATAAATCAACATGCAGACATTTTATACGTTCAGGTATTTCATATCCAATCTTTTATGTTAATATTCTATACAAAGCACAAAAATTTCGACACTCACCTCAAAAGCTAACCAAACCTTTAATCAGACTTATTCAGAAGGGATTTAGTTACGATACTGTTGTCAGGTCATTAAAGATGGCATATTTTGGTATTAATATTGATTCTCTCATAGGGTCTTTGCATCGGAAATAAATACATTTATTCTAAAACCAGTTGTTGGCATGATACGGGTTATGTTCTTCTCATATATTTTATGATGGTATGATATTAAACCCCTAACGGGAGGTATTGTGCTTAATTTTCATATGATGAAGACATAATCTTTCAATCAGTTTAATTGAGGTCTGGAGCTGGCATGTCAGTAACTGCTAGTAGTCCTTTGTTAATTTATGTATCATTGTCATTTTGTTTAGTTTCTTTTGTTACCTATTCTGACATCGGACTCGGACTTCTTTTAAATTGAGTTTTACTGTGCGTATTGCTGTGTGTTTGTTTGTTCTACATTGGCTTGATGTATAGGGGGAGGGTTGAGATCTCACAAAACATGTTTAACCCCGCCGCATTTTTGCGCCTGTCAAACGACAGGAGTCTCTGGCCTTTGTTAGTCTGGTATGTTTTTTTATTTTGGTTCATTTATATGTTTTGTAGTTTAGTGTGACGTCTATTCTCACTGAACTAGTACACATTTTTGTTTAGGGGCCAGTGAAGACCACTTCCAGGTGTGGGATTTTCTCGCTGTGTTGATTATTTATATCAGCCATAGACAAACCAAAATTATATATGTTTTTAAAAAACTCTCGTGAAATGTTTAATAAAATATTTCTTTACTTTACCTTTAGTACTGGTGTCACCTGGTTGCATTTACATTTCTTTTTAACAATCGGCGAGTCACTTATATATATCTGCGCCTTAAAATAACGATTGTTTTTCTTAACGATAAAACTTCCTGTTGAATTGAAATATGCATGCACAAAGTCAAATATTCTATAATCTATTTAAAACCTTGTAAGTTTTCAAGTTCGGTGCATCTTTTATGCTTTTAAAATACTGTATGATCTCTTACTTCTTTACGTTACACTCATAGTCACGTGATTTCATGTTTGTTACTTAACTTCTTTTACAGCAGGGAAAGAACTATTATTAATTGGCCAAAATGTTTAATAATTTTAATCACATGAAAGAGATATTCATTGTGACATTATGCACAGCATGGTATGTTGCTCTTCCAGATAAGTAATTATCTTTCAAATATGCGCATTTTTAAATGACAAAGCTAAAAGCAGCAATTCTAAGAGATAAAGTTAGGAAACTAATAATATATTTGTTTCAACTTCAAGGCTGGTTAAAACTTAACAACCGGGATAGTTGAATGTAACCACATCTTTTACAAAGAGTTTTTCACTACTGTTAAAATTCAAAAATGGAAAATTATGTAAAATGCTTAAGTAAATAAAAATGTGTCTTTCGGTTTCTTATGTTAATTTCTCATTTACCAATACTCCATATTTCATTCTATTTATATTATATAACTGGTATATATTTGTATGACTTATTGTTGTGGAAAGTATATATATAGTTATGAAGAATGAAACGATGATGAAAAAAATGTTCCCTGGTACGTTATTGTATCTCAAACAGTTGAGAAATTTCGATCTATTTGTGTTTACATTCTCGTGATTTGTTGTATGGTGCATGAGTGTCAATTTGAAATTTACCACTCATAAAATAGTTAAAAGAGTGGAAAATGTTTGAAAGATGATAAACCTCCCTCGGGCAAAATTTATCGAAGATGGATTCAGCTATTAATTTTCTTTTGTGAATTGTTTAACATTTGTCATTTTTGGGGCCTTTTATAGCTGACTATGCGGTATAGATTTTGTTCATTGTTGAAGGCCGTATAGGGACTTATAGTTATTGGCCTTTTTAACCTTTTTTGATTTGAGCGTCACTGATGAGGCTTTTGTAGACGAAACGCGCGTCTGGCACAAATACAAAATTTCAATCCTGGTATCTATAATGAGTTTATTTACTTCGATATCAATTGGTGTCTGGTTGAGAGTTGTCTCATTGGCAATTATACCACATCTTCTTTTTTTTACATACAGCATGTATAAGATTAGAATAACTTTTTTTTATATTTTGCGTTCAAAGTCCTTTTCACGATTAATCATTCGCAGGAACGCTCACACCTAAACATTTGAAAACCAAGGATATAGAAGATATCAACACATATATATGATCAAAAGGGACGTAAAAAATAGCCAAAAGCATATAGTTAGAACCTTAGTTTCTTAATGCTTTCTGAATTTATTAACCAACAAATATAAAACAGTTGTTAAAAATCAAAGGAACGCTTAAACTCGAATAGGAGTATTTAAAAGTCAATGATGTATAATACCTCTACACGTGAAGAGCTTTATCACATA